>NW_004624840.1:4047388-4058276 GCF_000247695.1 Heterocephalus glaber
ATTCATTCCATCTACTCTGATATATTATAATAGTTTTCATTTTCTAGATTAGAAAATTAAAAGCTATATATTCTATTAAAATTCACAGTAAAATATTGGTTTTTTAATGCTTTAGCAAATAATCTCTGCAATTTGTTTAAAAATAATCGTTTTTAAAAGCAAAAATGTAAAAGCACTTTAAATTATAAAACTTTACAGATATAGAAGAAACTAAAACCCAAACAATAAAAAAGTGCAAATTATCTCATTACTAAGATAAAATTGTTGTTAAAATTATTTATATATATATATATATATATATTCTGGTTATTTAAATAAATATATGTATAAACCTTCACATACATGGAAGTCTCTAAGACATATGTCATTTTTATATGTATATGTCGTTTTGCATATTTTAATACGTAGTATATATTTTTATACATCATTAGCAATTTAAAATCAATGTACCTTAAAATCTGTGTAATGCTTCATTCCATAAATAAAGAGAAATGATTTAATATTTCTCTTATACTTAGGCATTAGATTGTTTTCTGTCAGTTGTGATAAAATTCCAATATAATTTTTTATACATATATCACTATTCACATATCAACTTACATAATGTAGTCTCTTTCAAGAATTCTGTTGACATTATTCACATCATCACATCAGTTCACTGATTCAGTGATCCAGTGTCTTGCGCCACAGAGTTGTGCAAACATTATCATAACATAATTTTGGAACATTTATATTACTCTCCCCCCTCCAAAAGATTCCAAATTGAAATCCTGTATAACTTGCAGTAACTCCATCCTCAGATAATAATTTATCTTTCTATTTCTATGCATTTGCCTATTCTGAACATTTGTGACTGGCTTGTTTCATGTAAAGTAACATTTTCAAAGTTCATCCATGTTGTTGAATATTTCAGTTCTTCATTTATTATTGAAGAGTAATGTTCCATTGAATGGATATATCACATTTACTCATTCATCAATTGAAGGACACTTTTCCTTCCACTTGTTGGATGTTGGAGCTATTATGAACACTTCAGTACTGCTTTATATGGATATATGTATATCTGGGAAATCCTTGTGTCATATGGTGACTCTCTAAGCAACATTTTAAGTGAGTGCCAAACCTATTAGAGATTATCATTTTGTATTCCCAAGAGTAGATAAATTAGAAACTCTTGGTAAATTAGAAACTCTTGAGCTGGTTTCAAATATAACATTGATCTCATGGATATAGATGGTTGAATAGCGGCTACCAGAGGCCAGGTAGTGTGGAGGATAAAGAGGTGATTACAAAATTACATTTAAGAGAAATAAATTCCAGTGTTCTATAACAGAGTACGGTAACTGTAGTTAATAAGCATTTATTGTGTACTTCAAAATGGCTAGCAAAGATGAATTTGAGATTCTCAGCAGTAAGAAATAGTAAACATTGAAGCTTAAAGACATGCTAATTATCCTGATATCATCAATATTAGCGGTATTCATGAATATGGTGTTCCATAAATATGTACAGGTGTATAGCCATTTTTTTAAAAGAAAATCTACAAATATATCCATTTGCTCTTCAAGAATTTATTATACTCTCAATCACTGTAAATTGCCCTTAAAATAAATATTAATTTGAAAGGCAAACAGACATTTAGTCAAAAAGCATTAATTACCTTATAGATTGAATATTTCCTCAGCTTTATTAATATTATAAAATATTTTGTAATTTTATTCTGTATCATTTTCTAGTATCAAATTTATTATGCATTTGCAGCAGTTTTCACAATTTAGTGCTTAACTCTTAATCATGTTTTGCATAAGTCAGTGTGTAGTGGTTTATATTTCTGGGGTTTTTAAAATCTATTTTAACATGTATACCACTGGTTTTCTGTTTAATTTTTTAATTCCAGTTTTATTTTGAGGTAATCAAATATTTTTATGTAATTGTAAGACATAATACAGACACATCCAGTATACATGTTCCTCAGTTTTACTCAGTGATAACTTCTTGTGAAATTTTAGCACAATTAGGATATTTTATTCACATTTAGGATATTTTCATGTTCAGAGATCTATTATGAACAGAATTGTTCAAGTTGTCCTTTTATAGCTACATTCACCTCCTCCCAACCTCCACACTGCTCTAGGCCCTAGAAACCACTAACTTATTCTTTCATTTTTTATAATTTTGAAATTTAACAATGTTAAACAAATGAAATAATAAAATGTAATTGACTTTGCTATGGAGATCAAGTCAGATTATTTTTGTTTATCAATCGTTGCTTTTGTTTCATTCATAACTAGTGTTCCATGATGTGTATTTATCACAGTTTGCTTAACAATTAAAATGTTTGAAATATGTCTGAGTTGTGTCTACTTTTGACTATTATTGTTAATGCTACCAATGACATTCAAATACAGATTTTAGATGAATTCAAATTTTCATTTCTCTGTGATAAATTCCCAAAAGTATAATTGTTGAATCTTATAGTTCTAACAAGCTTAGTTTTAAGAAATTGTTTAGCCACTTTCCAAAATGACTGTAAGGTTTTACATTCCCACTAGCTATATGTGAATGATATGGTTGCTCTGCATCCTTACCCCACTTAGTACTATTGCTCTTGTCCATACTAGTTATTCTCATAGATATGCATTGATCATCACTGTAGTTTTAATTTGCAATTTCCTAACAATTAAAGATATTATCATCTTTGTGTTCTTTGCCATCTTGACATACTTTACACGTATTTGTGTGCATCTATTCCTGTGTTCTTTATCCCTTCCATTAGTCTATCTGTTCATACCTTCTGCCAATACTACAGTGTCATCTTTACAGTAGCTATGTAGAATACCATTTAAACCAGTTCCTCCTACTTCAATCTTCTTTTTAAATTTTTGTTCTATTCTAGTTCCCTTACCTTTTTATACAAATTTTTAAAACAATATTTTGTACATCTAGCAGAAAAAAGTTGTGCATGGATTTTCATAGAAATAATATTAAACCTATTAATCCATTTGGGATAATTGATATCTTTTCCTTTGTTGAGTATTTCAATTTCTGAACATAGCTGTGGTAGATATTCTAGTATACCAAATACCCAGTATTTGAGTATTTTTTCAGTTTTAATTGGCTTGTTTGGCTTCTGTTTTATATCATCTACTCATTTACTGAGAGATTTTATTTTTTTGTTAAGAATATTTTCTCATTGTTTAAGGCATGTTCATAGTTGCTTGTTGAAGAAACTAGAAGTTGCTTTAAAATTTATATGTGATAATTGTAATGTCAGAATTTAAAATGAATTGTCAGAATTTTAGTGTTGGTACCTTTATTGTCTTTTTCATTTATTTTTCCATCTTCCTGTTCTTGGGATAATAATCAACTGTCAATTGAAACCACATTTTCATTATTATGTTATGATACTCTAGATCTTATTTAAATCTTCAAGTTTAGCTTGCCTCCTTTGAAAAATCATTTTCAAGTGTGACAGGTAAGCTTAATTGTCAACTTGATCTGAGAAGGTCATGGAGGCCTGAACTCGAGTCTGTATTTGGTGCCAGACCCCTTCCTCTCTGATACTGTTCCCTTGCTCTGCCTCCTTGCTGTCATGAATTAAACCGATTTGCTCGATCACTTTTTTTTTTTGAGACAAAGTCTCACTATGTAGTCCAGCTTCACCTTAAACTCACTATGTAGCCCAGGCTGCCCTCGAACTTGCAGTGATCCTCCTACCTCAGCCACCTGAGACTAGCACTTCTTTCAACCATGATAATTCTACCTCAGCGTCATCAGTTGTGAACTAAAACCTCTAAGACTGTGAGCCAAATTAAATGTTTCCTATATTGAAAGGTAAAAATTATACCTGTTGTCCATATCACATGTCCTGTTCTCCTTTCTGCTTCATTTTAAAATCCTATTAGTATAAAAATTGGTAAGATATCTCCTACCTGAAAGAGGTTAAAATGATATCATGTTTAATGAGAATGATCTTATTAAAGAATAACCTAATCAATTGACATAAATTCATATCCTCTCTGGAGTTAAGAAAAATAGAAGACATAACATTCAGAAAACATTAAACTTAATCTAATTCTACTCTAATAATTTGGATCCTTGGTAGTTATTCAAGTGTCCTGGGGAATAAAATGACCAAGGACATTATAATTGGATATGATGCAGTTATTTATTCTTCTTTACTATAAAAATCTTCTTTCATCTTTGATGGCCTAACATGATAGTTACTAATGACAACCGCAACTTCTGTCACTATGAAGATCTCAATTTCTTTATCAAAATGCAACTTTTGTTCATCAAAAATAAATCTATTTGAATTAAACAAGACCCCAAGTACCAAAATACAAACCAAAAAAAGAAATTTAAAAAGTCTAGGTCTAATATCACTTTTTTTCCAGAATGTAATAACATAGTTTGGTACCAGCCCTCAAAGTGGGCTATGTATGTTTATAGACCTACACAGTATACCAGTGAATAGGGTCTGTGAGTTAGAAATAAAGATAGCAGTTTATTTTATGGTAACATTCCATTACTGATAGATTTAGATTCCCACTATCTCTCTTGGATATTTTTGTCTTTAGTGTAAAACATTCACGACAGACGTGGTCAAAGATTTACTCTTATTTTTATTTCTAAGATAAAACAGCAAGGAAAAGTCATTCAAATGACACTGTAGCACCTATTTATACAATGGTATGAAATTTGCTATGTTACTTAAGATTCCCTTGATTGTTGTGGTTTGTAGCTGTGAGCACCATATCTCATTCATAATGCTAATGAGGGTAATTATTGAGAAGGGAGAAACGAATGAACATTATAATTGGAAATACAACCTTTCTATAATTTTTTTTACAATTCATATCTTAACTTCTGCAGGCATATCTTGATCATATTATTTATATGAATTCAAGTTGCTTCAATAGGTATTCCATGTAATATTAGTTCCATAAGGTAGATTTTCATTGAAAAGAAGGTTCTCATATTAAGTTTGAGAATCATAGGGTTCATCCAAGTGCAATAATTTTTTCATTGCATGAAATCTGAGACTAATCTGCTAATGTGTTGTAATTGATAAAAGGAGGAAAAGTTGGAGCATTTTCTAAAGTTATGCTATCATGAAAATATATCATAGTTTTGAGAAGCAATAATCAAGGCTTTCTGAATGCGTTTACCTTTTGAAGATGGCTGTATGCTGAAAAGTACTTTGTTTTTATATCTCATCCCTCTAAAGCAAATCATTTCTGCCATCTGCCTAAAATTTTATATTTATACTTTTTCATAAATTCTCAAAGTAAAAGTCTAAGAATTTGATGCAGTGTGAACATCAAGAAAAAATGCAAGATTGTTATCTTTGTTCAGTAATATATTTGCTTCCAGAAAAGTTAACAGAGAGTAGGTAGTCATAGTGTAGGTTATTCTGTAGTGAGTGAAATAGTAAGTTTTAATTATTTGTTTTTTTTAAAGAGATCTTTAACTTTGTTTTTCTTTACCAGCTTCTGGAAAAAGTTGCTTTCCTGGTTTGCTGATGGTACATTTCTACCAAACTTACCTGAACGTATGCATCCAGTAATATTTCTTTTGCCACTCTTAGCAATCAGGTGACCAGAGATGGGGTGATTATTTTAAACACTTTGGGCTGTATAGGAATTACCCTTGTCAGAACTGGAGGTAGCATGTTCTTTTATCTCCTTCTAATATCATTATCAGCCACTCTTACTAATTTATTTTGTGCCCAGAGTTAGATGCTCCCTTTGTACCTTCCTAGTCACTTAAACATGGAAATAGACTTACCATCGGTGTGATGGCTGAAAACAATATAAAATAGAAACAGATAGTGAAGGTAATAGAGGATTAGGTAAGATAACAGAGGAACTTTGAAATACTCACAGTTGCCAAAAATTTATAATTTATCAATTTATCCATAATAAATGAATTCACACTTCCCTGAGTTTCAACTCTGGATAATCCATAGTTTTAGGGAAAGATTACCTCTCTCTCTCTCCCTCCTCCTTCCAACCCTTCCTCCTTCTCTCTGTTTCTCCTTACCTCCCTCTTTCTCTCTCTACCTCCCTCCTTCCCTCCTTTCTTTTTCTCAAAGCTTGAGCATCAATATATTAAAACCAATATCAGTGTCATTATCTTTCTGACTGTATGTATTTGTGAATCATTTCTCAGATCCTTATAAGAAAAATCTCTCTCTCTTTCTCTCTCTTGGTTGCTTGCTCTTGTTCGCTCTCATCTATCTTATACCATTCTAGAAAATGTTCATTAAAACAGCCAAGGATACATTCAAATAAAAATCCACAGCTTAAAGCAATGTGTAAACTTACCACAATGCAATATATAATCAGACAATACATGTGGCATGCATATGTATAGAAAGATATAGATATAGTTCATATTTATATTTTAACTTTTTAGCATGTTTTATACTTACTGGGTGAAGGAAAAGATTTAAATTAATAGAAATTTTCCTCAGTTTTTATGAAGATTTGTTATATGTTCTTGGGTGAACTCTTTTTTGAGCTAAAATTTAATTATAAACGAACACATTCATATGCATCCTATCATATATATTAGTAGAACATTTATCTCACATTGAGGACAAATTCCACTATGAATTAAGTAGGAGATTTTCAACTGAATGTTTCCTTGACAGTTTTAATGAGTATTGTTAGAAGTATGTCATCATAAATATTCATAGGAAATGGTATGAATATTTATAAGGAATGGAAATTTTCTGAATTAGAGGGCATTTATTTCTTAGAACACCAATATTACCAATAACAACTATTATATTGTTTTTACCACTTTTTATCTTGCTAACAGCTTTCTATAAATATTCCAAAACCTCTAGGCATAATACATTACAGAATTCAAATTTTATATTTCATTTTATTTAAATGAAATATTTGAAATGTATTTTTCCTGTGGCTATTATAGTACAATGTAATAAAGTTAATGGATGTACATAAACCAATTTTGTTCTCAGCTATAGATATACTGAAAATTAGAAAATGAAGCCAGGCTGGTGTTACTATTGGAACAAAAACTGAACTTGAAATATGAATTAACTGCTGAGTGCTTTCAAATATTAATTTCATTTGCATTCTCAGAGTATTTTATTTAAAGCTTTGTATTCAAGATAATATGGATATTTTCTGAGTTTCAAAATTAATAATTAACTGGGTAAAATGTAAAAATATTAAGAATTCCACTATTAGTAGTATAGAAAACATTTTGAGTTTAAAAACCATCCAATGTTATAATGTAGTATCCAGGTATTGGAATTTTACCATCTCTAGAAAAGCATAACTTTGGTTTTGGGATCAGTTGGCTAATTTAATCTTTATTTTCAAAACTAGTGGCCCAAAAAATTAGTAGTTAAGAGACAACATCTTTTGTTGTTTCTCAAGTTGATCTTATTTATACTTCATTATTTTTTGTTTAATAATAAGAACAAAGAAAAGTAATATTTGTGGAACATTTACTGTGTGTCAGGAACTTGTCTAAGCACCTTTAGAAAGTAGAATTCTTATTTTCACATTTTATGCATAGAGACAAGAGGACTTGGAATATTTGAACATTTGACTATGATGTATGAGTAGGTTGGTGTCTTAAGCAAGGATTCATTCTCCAGGTGCTCTTATGGGAAAGGTCTGTTCTCTTCAATTCTGGCCTGTATCGTGTCCATATGAAAACACACGTCTGATCAACACAGACGAGAAACAAGAAATAAGAAAGGTAAGTTCCTAAATAAAAACTATATACAATAACTGCAAATATTTGCATTTTCAGCAATTGCTTACTTTTGAGTTTATTCATTCATCTTTTCCCAAAGTTCTAATGAGAAATAATCCTTAGCCTTATTTGCCAAAGCTGAGAATACAATGACTAAGAAATAGTTACAAACATGTAGGATACAGGGAAATAATAATGAATAATAATAATATCACAAAGTAAATATTAAGTTATCCTTAAGAAAGTTAGAAAAAGGTTTTAAAACATTTTGGGCCTTTACTTTAAAAATCGATATTTGATATGCCTGAATATTACTTCATTCTTACATACTACTTTTGTTAGTTTTCAATTATGTAAGTGGGTAAGAACATGCGAAAAGAGAAATCCTTTGGTTTAAATTGGAAAAAATAATTGTATTAAAATTTTAAAAACTGCAATATGTTTGAAAACTGAAAGTTTGGTCCATGGTTCTTCAAAATAACCAATAGAGAACAAAAAAATAGGACATGTTAATTTTAAGGTACATAAATGTTTTAATAAATATTATAAAAACAGTTTGCTTTTGACCAAAATTCTTTTACTCAAAATTCACCAGCAAAATTTTATATATCAAATGTGTGTGATATTATAATATGTTGACAATTTGTTAATGTATTTCTAATGTCTTATTCATATTAAGCATTATCTATCATTAGTATCATTCTTATTATTACTCATTTTTATCATTTATCACCTCAAATAATAGTTATATGTTATATACTATACTATAAACATGAATTAATAATGTTACTTTACATGGTAGTGTCAGTTGAGTTTCCCAATGTGAAATAGTTTAATTCAAAGCATGGAACACTGGATTCAGAACTAAAAACAAATTACTGAAGTATTTATTTATTTAAATTCTTCAAGGAACTTCTTATAGAATAATAATTTTATATGTATTTTAAATGTTTGTATCAGATAGACATTAAGGCTACTAAGTTTGTTCCTTTTCCTTTTACTATAATCTAAAATCTCTCCTTGTCTTTCTCTCTTTCTTTCTCTTCATTTTGGGTCTGCTGATACATCTAAGCAATTCTGAATATGTTTTTTGGTTCACTGCATAAGACAAATTATGGATGGATTTAGATGATCATTGATGCTGCATGAACCAAATGCAGATATTAGAGCACAGAGGAGGCTTCTGAGTCAGCATGGCACAGCTCTAAGCACAGAGGAGGCTTCTGGGTTGGTGTGCCACAGCTCCCAGTGCAGAGGAAGTTTAAAGATCAATGTGCCACAGCTCCCAGTGCAGAGTAGGAGGCTTCTAGGCCGAATCTACCACCACTCCCAGCACAGAGGAGGTGAGCTGCATGGGCACCAGCAGCAACCCCCACCACCACCACTCCAGCAAAATGAGAAGACAAATAAACAAGTTTCAGAACCAGAGTTCCAGATCACCTACAACAACCCCAAAGGCAAACAAGATGGAATACTCTGATATTTAACCACCTGGACTCCCTGAAGTGGCAAAGAAAGAGGAGACAGAAAAAATGAAATCAGAAATAATTTATCAGATAACAGCAGAGATTGTGCCCATAGTGCAAGACGTGATTAATAAATCTAGAGAGGACAGAGATAAAAAAAAAAATAGAGGATCTGAGGAACATGATGGAACATGATCATCTCAATAGATGCAGAAAAAGCATTTGACAAAATCCAACACATATTTATGATAAACACCCTATGAAAATTGAAATAGATGGTCTCTACCTCAATCTGAGAAAAGCTGTCTATGAAAAACCAGCAACCAATATTATACTAAATGGTCAAAAACTGAAATACTTCACACTAAAATCAGGAACAAGACAAGGATGTCCACTATCACCACTCCTGTTCAATATAGTTTTGGAAACATTAGCCAAGGCAATTAGACAAGAGAAAGAAATAAAGGGAATAAAGATAAGAAATGGAGAAGTCAAACTGTCGTTATTTGCAGATAACATGATACTCTATATAGAAGACTGCAAGAACACTACCAAAAGTCTTCTAGGCTTAATAACCACATTCAGTAAAGTAGCTGGATAAAAGGTCAACACACAAAAAATCAACAGCTTTCTTCTACATGAATAACAGACTCACTGAGAGAGAAAGAGGGCAAACAACTCCTTTCACAATAGCATCCAAAAAACTGAAATACTTAGGAATCAACCTAACACACAAAATCAAAGACCGAGAGGCTTGTGAGCCACTGTCCCACCACTCCCGGCCCACAGGAAGGGGCTTCCCAGCCATCATCCATCCCAACCTGCTGGTCCTGTCCCAGAGGTAGGAGCTTCTGAGCCACCATCCCACTGCTCCTATCCCAGAGGAAGGGACTTCTGGGCCACCATCCAGACTGCCGCTCCCAGAAAAGAGGAAGGGGCTTCCCGTCCACCATCATCTCTCCACTCCCAGCCCAGAGGAAGGGGCCTTTGGGCTGCCATCTGTCCCACCACTCCTGGCCCAGAGGAAGGGGTTTCTGAGCTGCTGTCCCATCTCTCCCAGCTTAGAGGAGGTGAGCCCCACAGGTACAAACAGCAACACACCCCCTGCCCCTGAGTCAAAATGAGAAGACACATAAATAAGTTTTAAAACCAGACTTCCAGATCACCTACAGAAACCCCAAAGGGAAATGAGATGGAACAGTCTGATACTCATCCACCTGGACCCAATGAACTGGCAACTAAAGAGGATCTGGAAAAAATGAAATCAGAAATAATTTATCAGGTAACAGCAGAGATTGTGCTCCTAGTGCAAGACATGATTAATAAATCTAGAGAGGAGCTGAGGAACATACTGGAATTCCAACATAGGAAACAAATGGAATGCATACAACAGATGCAAATAGATTTCCAGGAGATGAAAAACTCCATTGAAAGTTGACACAGCAGAATGATCCAATGTGAGGACAGAATTTCAGATATAGAAGACAAGATTCCAATTAGTGACCAGGAAAAGAAAAATTACTTCAAAATTGTATGGACACATGAAAAATCAATCCAGCAGCTGATAGATGATGCAAAGGAGAATAACATAAGACTGATTGGAGTCAAAGAAGAAACAGGAGAGAGTGCAGAAGACATAAAACAACTTCACAGAAGTTGTGGCAGAAAACTTCCCAAGCAGG
>NW_004624840.1:4062422-4108098 GCF_000247695.1 Heterocephalus glaber
AAAATGTGGTTTTTTTAATAAAATGGAGTAGTACTCAGCCATAAAAAATGAGAAATTAGAGACATTTATAGCTAAATGGATGCACATTGAGGTAATACTCTTAAGTGAAATAAATAGGACACACATATGTAAATACCAAATAGTTTCTCTGGTGTGAGAAACTGAAAGTTTAAATAAGGACTAAAAGTTATAATAGATAATGTGAAATAGGAAGAAAAGGGGCGAAGGGGAAGTGGGAGGGGCAGGGGAAAGGAAAGAAGGGAATGGAATAAAATGAGAAAATGGAAAAAGAGAAACAAAATCTTTGTAAATAGGGAGGGATAGAGGGATTGAAGGGAGGGCAGGGGGAGGTGGGAAAAATAAGAACCAAGACAGATTATGTAAAGGTACAAATTTCCAATGATGAATGTCATTATATTGTATACCTAAAATGTACCAATAAAAGGATATACAGTTTAAAAAATGCAGATATTAAACTTCATAACCTAGGTATAAAAATAGTTTATATTTACATTTGTAGCATGATGCTGGTAATAAATTTGCACTTTTGTTCAAGGAGAAATTTTCTTTTGAAAAGTTAAGTGAGATTACATATTTAGTTAATATGTATTTTATTTTACTTTTATTTTTAATATATTCATAAATATGCACACATAGTATATCCATAGATACCTACTTGTATGTGTTTATATACATAAAAGTGTAAATAAGTCTGTGTATATGCACCTATAACTGAAAAATGACACTTCAAATCTGATAATGCCCTCATTTCCTGCTATGGATAAATCTCCATAAGTTGAAACAAATGTAGTATATTCAGGTGGCAGTTGCAGATTCATGCTTGGTGGAAATCTTACTATGCCCTCTGTTAACAAACTTTTCTTTGGGGAAGCAGGATTAAATCTACAGGGTATAAAATTATGAGGACAAAGGTAAAAATTCTTTAAGTGGGCTGCTGGAAGTAATAACTCTAACTTTCAATTATATCTCTGTAGTCTGATTATTGGTCATAAGGCACCATACATTGCTGTGGTCAAGCTCTACATCAAGTTGTGACAGCTCCTTTATTTCATTTTACCATATGCCATCTTCAAATGGCTATATATCTATACTTGCAAAAATCTATTCTAATGTTTCAGCATTCTGCCTTCTTTGAGAGATATCTTTTCTTAATATATAATACAATACTGTGGTCTGGGTGCCTTAAACATCAAATATTTATTTCTGAATAATTTCTGGAGGCTGAGATATCCAAAATCAACATGCTGTTCAGTTTCAGCTCCCAGTGAGAGATTTCTTCTTGGCTACCAGTGTTCTTGTTGTGTCTTTACTTTCAGGAGACAGTTCATCTCACCTGTGTTTTGAAAACTGAAGATACTAACCCATTAGGACCTAAGTACTTCCCAAATGCACATCTCCAAATATCATCCTATTGTAGATCAGGGCTTCAATATATGAATTTTTTGAGGAATTTTTTTACATTTAGTAAATGTCCTTTAATAATATTGTAAAAACAGTGGATCCATGATAATATCCCCATTGGCACATTTTTTTTGGCCATAAATTTGGTTTATTAGTCCAAGGAGGTATTATCTGTGATATGAGACCAATAACTCTGGGAGCCCTTGGATAATGATACTGGCTGAAGTGTCACCAGCAGCAAAAAAGAAACTATAAACCAAACACCTGTCACTGGTGATCAGAAAGAATTGCTGCCCTCTACAAACTGGAAGAGATTTGATAGGACCCATTTTTCATAAGTGGCTGGTTATTCTCTGTGGCAGCAAGAATTCTCAGATGGTCCTCTTAAATATTTCATCCTAGTTCCCATGGCTATGAATATAATGAAATATTGTTTCTTTAATTCTGTTACACTATGCGGAAGAAGGACTTTTTCTCAGGCAGTGAAGTTGCTACATCTTCATTATCTAATATAGTTAACTAGTATAGATGGGTAATCATAAGGGATATTACCCAGATATAATGAATAAAATCAGATGATACCTTTAAAAGCAGAGTTTTCTTCTATAGATGGCAGAAAAGCCTGTGGGTGGTCTATCTAAAGGGAGACCTGAGACCCTGGAGAGCACCGACCTTTAAAGAAAGAAAAGGAGACAGCCTGGGGGATGAACAGAAGTTTATTCCTCTGACACTGTTCGACAAACACAAAGGAAAGAAGTAAGGCTTTTATACATGTAGGAAAGTAGCTTAGTTATTCTGGCTATTGTCTTTCTGATTTTAATGTCTGATGATTACCAGTGACTTTAAGTGACTCATAAAAGCTACAGGTGAATTTACAAGTCCCTCGTTTCCTTTCACCAATCCCCTACATCAAAGAGCATGCTGCAGTCCTCTTCTTATCAGATGGTATCAAGAAAGCAGGACGACTTCAGCAGAAATCAAGCCCACCAGCCCACTGCAAACATCACAGATGTACGTAGTGAATCATATCTCTCTCACCACCTGTACAGTCATTGGGTCGTGGTTCTCTGATCCCAAACAATGGTAAATAAGAAAACTAGGAAAACCTGTTTTTCTCCCATGAAACACTTACAACGTCTCTTAAAGTTTCCTGGCATTCTTTTAACAAACAGACTTGTGGAATTTCCCAGAAATGACTTAATTTTCTTAGTTAATAAACTTCTTGTGATCAATTCTTACAACTAGATAACTAAATTCTACAATTTCCCACAATAGCTCATCCTAGACTTGAAGTGTAAGAATGATTCGACACATTGTAGCTGGCTTTGTAAATGGAGGGACAATGTGCAAACTTCTCAGAGCAGCCTCTCAGAGCTGAGGACCAGCTGGATTGTCAGCCAACAAAGAACAGCTTCCATTCCCACCACCATGTGGATCTGCTAATTTCCATGCTCCTCAGTGGATCCTCCACCCCAAGTCTCCCAATAAGAGTTAAATCAGGCCAGTTCTTTGATTGTCATATTGTGACACCCTATGAGGAGAATACAACTGAGCTCTTCCAGACCTCTCACTGACAGAGTTGTAAATTAATATGCATGTGTTATTTTAAACTATGCAATTATAGTAATTTGTTATGAATTGTTAGTCAGCTTTCCATTAGTAAAACAGATACCGTAGATAATCTGCTTAATAAGAGAGAAGGTTTATTTTGGCTCATAGTCATAAACTAAAAGCATTGCTTTGGGCCTGGGATAACTAATAAGGGCAGGAACATACAGTAGAGGAAAACTGCTTACCACGAGGCCAGGAGACAAAAGAGAGAAAGGAAAGGGTATTGGCAGTCCTGAAATCACCTTCAAGGTCCCCCCTCCATCACACAATGGCTTGAGATTTCCCACTAAGCCTCACCTCTTAAAGTTTCTACAATCTCCAAATAGGGCCATATTGGGGACCATGCCTCTATCACATGGGCCTCTGGGGACACTTAAGATCCAAACTGAAGCATGAACCCATAGATTAACAGCACATTCTTCTGGAGACATTGTACTTCATTGAGAGCACAGTGTTTTCCTGGTCTTCTCATTTTTCCTGGGGAAAGTGAGTGCATGCTATTGGGCCCAAACAAAGCTTCAGTGACTTCTCCGCTCCAGTGCTATTGTGCAACCACATGAGTGGTCAAGGCCAGAGACCAGATCATGTGAATGGTGCTAAGCATCTTTTCCACCTGATTGTGTGTTTCTTGCTTTGGAGTTGCTTCATTGTGTGGTGTTAGCTGAAGTTTAGAGGTAAAATTCTTCGGTTCAGGTTACCAAAGGGTAGATGACATTGGTAAGAATTATTGATCACATGTATGCTTGCTTAGTGAAACATTTACATTTACTTCCCACAAGCTAATAGTCAGTGAGCTAACAGTAGTGGAAAGGCCAAAAGGATACTGATTTATCTAAAGTGGTTAGTCTATCACTGCCTGTGCCTCCCTGACTCTCCTGCTAGCATGTCAGTGACCTTTGCTAGGAAAATTATTTCCTTATGGTCTGCTTAAGGAAGTTGGAGTTTATTTACAGTGCCCTGGTTCCTGAAAAACCCTTCATCATAATCCATGAAAGTCACAAGATGATGAGTAAGAGTGCAACGCTGACCCCTGGTATGGCTGGTTGAGCTTTTGTGCTCATTTTGTGTTGGCAACTGGAGCTTACAGCAGCCTGGAGTCTTAGCACAGGTCTTTTTCAGTTTCTGTAGGCCTCTCAAACACAGAGGGCAAGCCCTTGGGAGGGCTGCCTTCCTCTCTTGATGCCCTAGAGCAGAACCTATTTCTCTACTTTTTTTCAGCTTCTAGAAGCCACTCATATTCCTTGGCTCATGATCTTCTTCCATCTTCAAATTCAGAACATAGCTTGAAGCCTCACACTGAATCATTCTTGTACTGAATGCCCTGTCTTCCTCTTTCACTTTTAAGGACCTTGTGATTACACCAGCTCTACCTGAAAAATCCAGGCTAATCTTTCTGCTTTAAATTCAGCTAATTAGCAGCTTTAATTTCATTTGCAACCTTAATCTCCCTTAGAGAGGAAGGAGCAATCATTTTGCCCATTACAAACACATATATAAAATGGGGAATATTTACTCCATAATGACTTTTCTTGCTAGGTTTATTTTATAGTCTAATACAAAATCATTTGGAAATTGCCTTAGCTCTTATTTTTTGTTCCAGTAGCTAGCTTTATTTTAAACTATATAGTTTTATCCTACATATTTATGTATATATGTAGATACACATATACACATGTACCTTTGTATATGTACACACATTTACCATTGTAAAGTAGGTTTTTTTCCATAACCTACATAATGTTTTGACTTTTCACTTTAAGTGAAAATGTTACAATGATACATCCTAAATTCAGCACTGGGATTATTTGGGCTACAGAATTTTTTTTATCTGGAAAGTTAGGCAAAAAATATTAGATGATGAATACAGGGAACAATTTTGTAATGGAATTTTTACATTTTTCTTATCTGACATGAGACATGATACACAGCGTTCACTGCTCTGTCAATTGAAGCATTTCAGTACTTCAAAATACAAGCTTACTTTCATATGATAAATGAATATCATTGCTAAGTGATATTTAAAACTTGACATTTTATTACAGAGTTTGTTTCCAAACTTGGTACTGTGAAGCATACTAGGGAAAACTGAATAAATCTTTGTTTATGATTAAATGAGAAATAATTTCAACTTTTAGGAATTCATTAGTAACTTCGGAAAAGTATAATTTACTACTGGATATAATCGTTAAGAAGTAAATAATACTGCCTATTAAACTAAATGATAGCAGCTTTACAGTGAACTAACATTTTTTTTCTTTCTTAGTTCAAATGATTACAGTCCTGACATGTAGTTTATCATTGATGGATGAAAGGAGACAGTAAGAAAGGGTATGAGCTAAAGTCAGTACTGAATCAGAAATATATTGAGATTCTGAGAGAAATCAAGATATGTGTTTCAATCATTAAAGTTTGTCACTACTGAGATTTGTTGGTTGATGAGCTGTCAGTGAATGAACAGAAACAGGTTTTATAAGAGGCAACTAGACTTGCAGAAAAAGTAGTTTAATACCCAATGGACTCTGTATAAATAGAACTTATAAAGCAAAAGTGACAATAAAGTTTGTAGATCAGGAGGGATAAAGTTTAACTTAATTCCAAAACAGACAGCTTTTACATGTTCCTTTTAGTATCTTAAATTCTTTATAATGACATTTATATATGATATAGTTCTCAGCTTTTTCTTTAAGTAAGTCAGGAATGTGTATACAAAGCATTACAAACTATAACATGGAAATTCACCCACACCACTCCATTTTAATATTTTTTTCCTATGGCCAATTTAAACCTGCTATCTATTTGTGGGTTAAGAATAATTTAAATTTACAAACTTTTCATGAATGTAATTCTATTAAAATTTCTGAACAAAACTTCCAATGAAAATTTACTAGAGAGGCTAAATTTAGCTTTGGCCTGTTACAGTTTTTTAAACCATGTGAACAAAAAAATGATTATAACTAGTCATTCTACAAAGCACAGAAACTAGATCATCCACATGATAATAATTTATCACGCTAATGCCTGATTTTCTTCAAAACTTCATATCCACTGTTTGCTCTATGAAATATTGTAATTCTGTGCAATTGTACCTTTGTTTGAAATTATCTATGTGTATCCCTTTTCCTAAACATTTTTCAGTAATCAGGAACTGACCTACACATTGTGATGTACTTTTTTATCTTGTGTAACTACAAGAAAAAGAAATTACTGAAGAGTGATCTACACTTAAGACTCTTTTGATTTGGGGACTTTCCCTTCAAGAAGAGTGGTAATTGTTCTTTATTGAATCATTTATCTTATCAAGCCAATTGCCTGATTCTCTGACACTGGTACTCCAAGTTTTCAGAGAGAAGTAAGCATCCTGTTCATATTGGTTCTAACCTTACTCAAATCCTTCAAGCCCCCTCTGGCTGACCCAGCAAAAGTCATTAATGTTTTAAAAGGAATTGAGAAGGGATAGATGCAGAGATGTGTCAAACTTGCTGTCTTTCTAAACTTGTTTGCTAATTAGCTCTTCATAAAATAATGAGTGTTTCTGATTATTCCAATTATATACTGAAGGTGTATATAGAGGTGTAAAGATCTACTCAAAATTTTTACTTTGCTTTCTTCTACAGGCAATAAAATATATTAATTGACATTTAAAACTTGAAATGTATGTGAAATTAAAAGGATAATTTCATTGAAAATACACAGGTGAAATATGTTAAGATAAATTTATTAAATCATACTTTTTACCTGGTGTCACACTATCCATTGTTTAATATATAAAAGTATACAACATTCTTTTGAATAGAGTCTATTGAATATATAAAAATATATAATTCACATATATAGTAAATTTTCAGATAAAGGCACATGTGGTGGCCAAAAGATACAATAAGAAATCGAATTTGTTATCAGACATAATTGGGTTTCATTCTCTGTGCTTCCACTCACTAGATGTTTAAAATATTTAAAGTGCTCAAAAATATGAAAACCTCCAAAATTAAGTGAGTCTTCCCAGAGGCTGATTCGATGAAGGGAAGCCTGACTTATGGTTAATAATAGATCTGATTAGATATGTGATTCTGCTTTACATGATGGCCTATTCTTGAGCTTGAAGTAGTCCGAACACTGAGGTACAACAAGAGAGAGAAATGTTCCTGAAATCAAAACTTTTACAGTTCAGTTGACCACAATAGCAATGAAACTATCAGTTTTGATCCAGATAACTTTTATTGATTGAAAGATATTTTATTTCCTCTTATGTTTTTATATCCAGTTCTTATCTTAGTGCTTTTTAAATTTTTGATGAATCAGTAGTGAATTTTTTACCCTACATGTGTAGAACTGAGCCCTGTTTTTGACATGATATATGAATATTTTTGCAATACAGAAACTTTGAGGATTCATTTACTTTTTAAAAACTAAAACAAGTTTAAGTATCATTTTGCAACTTCTTTTGGCTGTTTGTGCAATATAAATATGAATTGAAGTTCTTAAACATTCATTATATTGTGGACACAAATTTAAAAATTCTTTACAAGAATAGATAACAAAGATAAAGTTACTTAAAAACAGTGAGTCAATTTATTTATCAGAGAAATTTATATAATAAATTTTATGAAGGAAAGTTTTATGTTGAAAATAACTCAATAATGTATATAACATTTATTAAATAATCAATAACTATTACTTTTAATTCTTTCCAAATTTTAGCAACCATTATTGAATAACTTCTATATATTTTACTTTATGTAAGAATCAGAAAAATAGCTCAGAGACTATAAGGTATGTTCACAGAATTCTCAAAAGAGTCAAAGGAAATAAAATATTTAAGCTAGTTAAATGAGCCTGGAATTTCTTCCAGGAGCAGAGGCCTTCTATATAGAAATTTGAAATGTAAAATTAAATTTCAGGATATTCAAACTAGGCCAAGAAATCACAGTGAAGTTCTTATAAAAAAATGCTACAGAAAACACTTTATGACTTTTACAGTATTTTCATGCTCAATCTTCTCCCTCAAAGATATGAATAAAACCCCCAAAATGACAAGCAATTCATATCTCTTGCTCATTTCTCCTTTCCCACTCTCATCACAAATATTATATCACATGTATGATGAGAAATCCATGCCAAATTCACATTTCCTTTAATGTTATTGTGTACTTGGAGTGTTTGCATTTCTAACTTCCCTTTGTGATTATATAGGACTATGGTTCCATATTGTAGCTGATAGTATGATAATGGAAATTGGTTATGCTGTTAACTAGAGGTTCAGCAGAGAATTTCGACTAAGACAGGTAATGGCCCTCTCTGCCTCTGTTAATGCAAATATTTTAAGGTTTTATATACCAGCAAGGCAATATAGTTTTTATGTTTCTATTTGCCTTATTGTACTCATATGATGTCCTCCATGTATATCCATGTTGTTGCAAGTAACAGACTGTCACTCTTTTTTAAGGCTGAGCAATGTTCTATATGTGTATGTGTGCATGCATGTATGTTTCTTTTATCCTTCCTTCCCTTCTCCCTCTCTCCTTTCTTCTCTCCCTCCCTCCTTTCTTCTCCTTTTTCCTCTTTTCTCTTTCTCTGTCTCTGTCTCTCCCCCTCCCCACCCCCATAGTACTAGGGATTGGATCCAGACTCTTCACACTGAACTACATCTTCAGTTCCCCTTCATTTTCATTTTGAAAGATGGTCTTCCTAAGTTGACCAGCTTGAACTTGGGGTTCTTTTTTCTCAGCTGTGCAGAGTCCTGGTATTACAGGTATGTGGCTCCCTGCCTGGGCTTGTTCATTTTTTCTTTACTTATTCATCACTCAAGGGACACTAAGGATGTTTCCATGTCTTGGCTACTTTTTTTTTTTTTTTTTTTTTTTTTTTTTGGTGCTGGGGATCGAACTCGGGACCTTGCACTTGCGAGGCAGGTGGCAAAAACACTGAGCTAAATCCCTGGCCCTGTCTTGGCTATTTTTAATAATACTGCACTCAACATGAGAGTGCAGCTATCTTTGAAGTACTGATGTCCTTCACTTTTGATATATTGCAGGAGGTGAGAATGCTGGCTCATATGGGAGCTCTGTTTTTAATTTTTTTGAGGAAATTCTCTAATGTTTTATAAAATGACTGTCTTAATTTGCATTTCCATTGACAATGTATGAGGGTTCTCTTTTCTCCACATCATCTGTAAATTTGTTACATTTTGATCTCTTAATCATCCTAACAGATACAAGATGATAGGTCCTATTGTTTTAATTCATTTCCCTAATGGTAAGTGATAGTGAGCATTTTCTACATATCTGTGAGCCATTTAATGTCTTCTTTTGAGAAATGTCTATACAGATACTTTGCCCTGTATTTAGTTGGGTTATCATTGTCTTGCTATTGAATTCTTCATCTTAACTTCCACCTTAGTTCATTTTGTGGTACGATAACAGAATCTGAGACTATGTGAAGTGTAATAAATAGAAATGTATTGGGTTATAACTCTGGAGGCTGGGAAGTCTAAGATCAAGGGGCAGACACATGGTCCAGACCTGTTTGTACTGCATAATCTTATACAGCCAGGGAAGAACAAGAGAAAGAAAAAGAGACCTGAACTTGCCTTTTTATAAGGAACTCAGTCCAGCAATAACAAAACCACATCCAGGACTACAGCATTGATCTAACGTGAATGTAACGCTGCCATGATCCAAACATCTTTCCTTAAGCTCCATTTATTGACAACACACTGGGAATCAAGTTTCTGAAACATGACATTTGGGTTACACATTCAAAACATAGCATCTTCCTGGTAGATCTATGGTTTGCAAATATTTTCCTCTATTCTGTAAATTATATTCCTACTCTCTTGATACTTTCTTTTTATGTTGCTCCAGGAAATATCATTTGTCTATTTTTACTTTGGTGACCTGTGCTTTTGGAATCACATCAAAAAGTAAACTGCACAGATGAATTTAATAAAGAAGATTTCCCCCTATATTTTGTTTTAGTAGTTTTACAAGTTCAAGTCTTACATTTAAGTCTTATTAGTTTTGTGGATTTTGAGCATGATGTAACATGAATACAATTTTATTTTTCTCCTCATGGTAGTTATTTTAGCACCAGTTTTGAAGAGGCTGTCCTTTCTTCATTGTGTGTTCTTGTGATATTTGTTGAAGAGCAATTGATTATAAATGTGTTGATATATTTTTATGCTCTCTATCCTGTTATATTGGACCATGTGTTTATTTTTATGTCAGTGTCATGTGGTTTGAGTTACAATAGCTTTGTAGTAGATTTTGAAATCAAGTGGCATGATAGATCCAGTTTTGTTCATCTTACCAAAGATTGCTTTTATTACTCAGGATATTTTGCGAATTTTGGTATGTTTTCTTCTATTTCCATGGAAAATAGTCATTGGGAATTTGATTGGGATCACATTTAATCTGTAGAACACTGGGTAATATGAGCGTTTTAACAATATTCCTTCTTCCATTCCATGAACACAGGGTATTTTTCCACTTATGGTTTTTTCAGTATCTTTCATCAGTGTGCTGACCCTGCATCTTCTTGGTTATATTTGTGGATTTTGGTGCTGTAGAAAGTGGAGTCGTTTTCTTGATTTCCTTTTTTGGATAGTTTGTTATTACTGTATAGTAACTATTGATTTTTTTAGATTGATTTTGCAACTGTACTGAATTTATTACTTCTAAAGGTAATTTGGTTGCACCTTTAGGATTTTCTGTACATCATATAAGATAATGTCTTCTGCATACAGGAGAAAGTTTACTTCTTTTCCAATTTAGATTTTTAAAATTTCTTTTACTTGCCTAATTGGTCTGACTAATATTTCCAGTACAAAGTTAAATTGAAGTGGTGAGAGTGGGTATCTTTGTCTTGCCTTGATCTTAGAAGAAAAGCTTTCAATTTTTCAGTATGATATTGGTCACAACTATTTACTTATTTATTTTGCTAGGAGTTGAATCCAGGGCCTTACACATAGTAATCATGTATTTTACCACTGAACTACATCCCTAAAGTTTTTAAGTGTATTTAAATGACATTTGCCACCCCCTAGCATCTCAAAAAAGTGAGGCAGCAGTATCTCAGAAGGTATACAGTGACACTTATGTTGTACTGGATTGGTGGAATTGCACACATCTTTGTGGGTGGTCATAAAGACTTAATATTTTGACAGAAATGTGCAAATAAAAACTTGAGATGGTTTCCAAACAAAAACTACTGTCTGGAAAGAATGTGCTTGCAAAAACACACAGGGCCATTTTCCAGCCACAGGAATATTTCTGAGTTGTATACTATTTCCAAAGACTTCTTTCTTGTTTCTTTCCCTTAATGATGGCCCTCTAATAACTATGTGTGTGTATTTTAATGTGGCGACAGTCTTCTAACACAAACTTAAAATCATTCGAAGTAGCTTGTGTAACTAACAGAACCAAAGAGAAAAATGTTCAGAGTAAGTTATTTTGCTTCACTCCATTATTCCCACTTTTCTCTTAAGAAACCCCATCCTCCTTCCCATCACCGACACTTGTTTGATTTCCAAATAAACCAGTATCTCTCAATTTGAAAATATATTCTGTACTCCAATAAAATGCCTTGTTTTTATTTTAACCTTGCTTATGATTTCTTTGTTTACAGAATTATCAAATAATTTAAAGCCCATTTTTTTTAGACTTTAACACTTCTTGTCTCTTTCATTGAGCAATCTGTATATTATTGACTAGGATGACACTGGAAATCATATACACAATTTGGAAAAGATGCACTTTGCTTAGATTATTGAAGAAAACTACATAGAAGAGAGGCTACTCATTTATTCATTCTCATACCACAAGAAAGACATAATCACTATTGTAAGTTAGTAGATATTTTGTATTGTATTTGTAGCCTTTTTGGACACACACACACAAATCTGTATAGATATATAAT
This sequence comes from Heterocephalus glaber, assembly GCF_000247695.1. The sequence goes on from NW_004624840.1 coordinate 4,074,369, forward strand.
ATCCAAGTGTATTAGTATCTTTTTCTTCCTTCCAAAAATCATTGGTTTGTGCCACATTTTCTGATTCAAAGTATTAACAACACACTTATCCAGATTGGGGAATGAAAATAAAATGTACTTAAGCAAGTATTACAATGATTATAAAAATCATATTATATTTAAAATAATTATAAGTTTAATTGCTATTAACAAAACATACATTGAAAATTAATGATAATTAACAATTATTTTCCTCATTTGATTGTGTTTCTTTCAAGTTAAATTGTGTTACTATTTACTACAAACTATAACAACAGACATTGTACTAAAATGAGTTTGTAAACTTTATACACCATGTTTCTCCTAGTTCACTGTACATTTTAAAATGAATCTTTGGCTTACCATATAATATTAGCCATTTTGTTTCACTATTCATATTATTCAAAAATGAGCTTGTATTAAACACTATTAAAGGTTTATGTTACCTAGTTTATGTCTACAGTTATTTTTTAAAGATTCAGTTTTATTAATAGAGGATCTACAAGTTAATTGTGAGTTAAGTGACCCAGGAAAATTGGTCGCCAAGCAGTTGTGTATCTTAATCAGCATAATGAGGGCATCATTTATGTCCTCCACTAATTTATGCAGAGATTGGGATCATTCATGCAAAACATCTGAATCTACCACACAGACTCAATAATTATCACTTATTTTTATTGTAGTTCAACATCAGTTAATATTTACTGAAAGCCTTCCATTTACTCTTTTGCTTTTAATTCCCATGATATCTCAGGAGTTGAAAAGATATTTTAATCATTCTTTGAGCAATAAGTCAAAATTTAGAGAATTGAAATTGCTTTCAAAAAGAGTAGAAGCATGATTGAAATACAATTTTACTCAAAATTGTTGGTCATTTTTATATTTTAGACCTACTTTTACCTGCTTAGTAGAAAATATACGTTTATTTTGAATCCTCTAAATAAAACATACTCCCACTAATTCCATAATAAAATGATTATTCTTTGTGAAGTGTTTGCATAGTAAACTATGGTAGCTATTGCTAACTATGGAGGATTTTAGTTGTATTTGTATCTGCATTTGAATGTGTGTTCTATGGTAATTTGTACCCTTTCTGAGGTCAGATGCTGTGCTTTATTCTCATTAATATATTCTCTATAATTATTTCTAAAACATACACTTCATAAAGTAACAGATCAATAACTACTTAGTATATGGAATCCTGAAATATGAATATAATTACTGAAAAATGGGAGCCATTAGAGAGAATCCATGCTATCCATTCTTAGGAAGTTCAAAGAAAATTAAGAAACATTAAATTAATGACTTCTCTATATTGTTAGGCAAATTCACTGTAATTATTTTTGTAGTGAACATTTACATGAAAATTTGGATAGTCATAATAAAACCTTAATTAAAATGGCTAATTATAATCATTAAATTCTTATTTGCTATGTAACATTGGCAATACTTTCATATGCATTATGTATAAATGAAAATGTTTGCAAATAAATGAAAGTCCATGGACTATTACGCTCAGCTGAAAATTCTCCTACAAATACATCACAGAGGGATCAAGAGGTCCTTGTGCACCATAAGAAATTTTCCAAAGTTTTGTGGAGGGTCCTGCCATATAAACAACTTCCCACTGAATACTTCTGGGAAAACATAGATACCCTGGCATCTTCTGGACTCCACACTACCGCTTTTCCCCCATGTTTAGTCCCTCACTTATTTGGACATGCTAGTCACTACTCTGCAACAGTATAAGCTGGTCAATCTATGTTGATAGTTTTTGGAGGGAAGTGTATTTTCTTTTATTTCATTCTTGGTAAGGGGAAAATATCTAAGAATGAAAAATGAGTGAGCGTTTTCAATGAAACTCTAAGAGTTTCTCTATCAACTTAGCTGGTAGCCTCTGTCCCTAGCCCAATCAAAAGAACACCAGCAGTGATTTGCTTGCATGGGTTCTGTCAGGTTGTCCTGTCCTCAGAAGACAGATTGGGATGAGGATTAAATGAAGCTACCAGGATGTGAAAGTTTAAGAGGTTTTAGTAGTTGCAGTTTCCTGAGTACACAGCATATTTGGAGGGCACACATAGGAGCGAGGAGTATAGAGACCAGCAATAAATATTGGGGAATTTGAGGAATAGTGTACGGGTCATTTTAAGCTGAGGGGCAGACACCTGAATGTTTCACTTCAAGGAAGCTGCAGGAAGACAGGAGTCCAGTCAGATAGAAGAGGTTCCTCTAAATTTTTATCTCTGAACATCAACTTGAGTCAACTGGAAGTGGAATGAACCCGGGAACCATGCACAGGAGATGGACAAAGCTCTGCATCCACCATGAAAAAACCAAACTATCATTCAAAAAAGACTGCAGAGACAGCGTGGAATTGTAAGTATTTACTACAGTGGGGCAGTCTGCATCCTCATCTCTCTTCTGCCAGCATCTTTATCATCTTTTCTTCATTAAAGGGAGAAAACCACACTTTTTGAAGGTTTTTCTGGTTATGAAGAAAAAAAAATAACTAAAATACTGTAAGGAATGAGTGACCTAAAAACCAGCATTTTGAAGGCAAAGTAGAATTTAAAAATAAAAATGAGTGGATGAGATAGATAAGTTCATAAATCTATAGCTGATCAAGAAATTAATATACCGAATAAAGCATTAAGTTTCAAGTTGAAATTGAATATACTTTCAACTGATAGACAAAAATATCTTTATTGAAAAAGCAAGATTTACATCAGTGATTTACATATACCCTTACATTAAACTGAATCAGTGTGACAATACAGCAAGTGTTAATTAATATCTTTCCCAAACAATAATTTGAAAGTAATATATTTGATTTATTTACTTCTGTTTTCTATTTTTCTTGATTGACATGAAAAAATACATGTTCCTTCTCTTCTCTGTGTATAGCTAGCAGGAGAAATGGCCCTTAGAAGATAAGTTTTAAAAATTATTCACATATAAATGATTCACTATAATCTCTCCCCTTTAGAGATTATCATAAGTGTTATATGGCTCTTCTATGTTATATTAAAATAATTTATTTAATTTGTTTGCCCAGAATATTCTAAATGTATTCTTTCTCTACTCATTATTGGAAAAATATCAAATGTATATAAGCTCCTTCATATGAAGAATAGATAATTACTATCAGAATTTTTCTTGGTATGTTGTTGAATAAAGAAGAGAGTTGGGAGAATCATAGAAAAATCTTAAAAAGGCTTAGAAAAATAGAAGGCTAGTACTAAGTTCTGACATTATATGAAACAAATACAGGTATGGTGACTCTATTATTAGTGTTAAAATTGTTCTAAAATCAGTATATTTTAATGACTCTCTACTCATATTTATACACTCTTCAATTCATTCTTCTATTAATGCATTCAAAAGAAATATTTAAAAAATCCCTACATACAAGCTGGAAAGTATTATAAACACTGATGATAAGAAGTACTCTTTGACCCTAGCAAATATTTTCCAAAGTATAGGCTGTGAAAAGCGACTGATCCTTGGTGATTGATGAGGTGGCTCCCAAGCAGCTTAGCTTCAGAGCAAGATAAGTGATGGCAATTGTTTCAAAAATTTGATTTGAAAGATTTATCGTAAGTATATTCAAGATTGCAAAGGTAGGACATATGTTACAAAAATTGAATATATCAATTGATATTTCATCAACAAGGTACAATTTATCTCCACCAATATATTTTTGCTACATTTGGATACCATAGTTTACATTTTTAAATTGCCATTTTCACTCATGTAATTGTGTTACTCTGCATTCTCAAATCACATATTTAAATTACTTGAACTTTGTTCAATTAAATGTTATATTTTTCTTTACTTGTGAAGTATAAATGTTACACCATAGCAGCTCAAAGAAAAACTAAAATTAATGGAGAATTTACTGTGAACTCAGAAATGAATAGACAATAAGACAATTTTCTGACTTCATGAACCTTAAATTCCTATGGGAAGAAACAAAAAATATTGTTAAGTGAATAAACAGCTAATATTTTACATAGTAATTGCGAGAGAGAAGCATAATATATGTCATTATATTGAGATATCTTTCACATATAGTGTGCCTGCTGTAAGAAGTAAAATGAGACTTTCTTTAATACACATAAAAAGTGCTATTTAATCTGAAATTGATTGATTGGCTTGTTCTAAATTTTGAGAAGAAATTAAACCATGTAATCATCACCTGAGGTTGATATGGAAAAGATATATAGGTTGTATATTTGTCAAAAAGTTCATGAAACCATTTATGATAAATATGTTTTAGAATAAAATATACAAAGATCTACTAAAAAAACATAATTTTCTGTCATGGTTTCATAAACAGTTGAAATGTGCATCTTCTTATTGTCTGCAGTAGCACAATACAATGAGTATCATATAAGTACTCCACCAGATGCCTTACTACAGAGTTGGAAGAAATTACTCATGACCAGTTTATTAAACAGTTCTAGGCAATGACAAAGTTTATCCATCAGCATTAATGAATAATATGATACTATGATTGGTAATCTCTACACTATAATGTCCAATCATTGGCACTTACATAAGAATTATACTTCTATGTCTCCAAAATTATGTAAGATTTTAGCAGTGAAAAAGTCCAGCAAAGTGGTGCAGGTCAAGGTACAGAGAGGAACAGTCAAAACCTATAGCAAAATGAAACAATTACTATTGATACATATTTGGGAAAATATTTATCAGGTCCTACTCACAAATTAGAAAAAAAGAGCTACAAATCTTGAAATCAGATGCAATAAAGTAAATATTTCACCTTATAGTTTATATAATTTCAAATTATAGAAAAATGTCTCCTATGGATTCCTATAAAATAGATCAACACTTAAAATGTAGCTTCTGAGAAAGTGATTTTATTAACTATTGTAGAATACTAAGAATTGTGTATAAATATATTTAGAAATTGAGTACAGTGGTGCATACCTGTAATCATAGCACTCTAGGAGGCTAAGGTAAGATAATTCAAAGTTCAAATCAAGCCTAGGCAAATTAGAAATTTAGGGAACCCCTTTCTCAAAAAGTAAAGAAATAAATAATAAAAGGATATTCCTATAGCTTAGTGTGAAAACCCTGGGTTCAGTTTCCAATTGTTAAAAAGAAAAGAAAGATTAAAGAAAAGGCATTCTATTTTGTTCTCTTCCAGTTAGAGATTAACATAAGTGTTACATGGCTCTGCTATGTAATATTAAAAATAATTAATTTAATTTGTTTGACCAGAATATACTAAATATATTTGACCAAAGAATCAATTTTCCATAGGTAAAATCCTGTACAGAAATATTTTCTGACATGGAGTTTGGGAAAGACTGTTTATGCACTGTTTTGCTTTATTCTAGTATAGAACATTTGTATCATCTGTTTTTCTTCACAGTGAAATTAAAATTTTGAAAGTGAAAGCACTCCATAGTGCCAGCTAAGTTTGGCAGCTACAAAATTATTTTCAGCATGGCTTTTGAAGCTTAAGAGTGAAAAATTCTCTTGGTAAAATCCTACTTAGTCATAATCTCTTAAAGCTACAAAGACATCTAAAGAGTCCAACAAATAGCTACAGGATTTCCAAAATGATGACTTTCATGTCTGACATCCCATTGGGTTCTGCAAATTTCCACCATATTTTGTGATTCTAAATTCAGTGTGTGTCAAACACTGGATAGATGGATGCAAATATTCATGAAAAATTATAGACTGTAGAGTTAGTTTTCCTTACTCCAATTTATTAGTCTTCTCAATCGTTAAATTTGTTTTATTACCACATTCAGATGACTTCTAGAGGGCATTTGTTCTGACACTACTGACTCAGAGTACAAACTGGACATAAAATGATGTCATTTGAGATAATTTATGTATGTGTTTTTGATTCTAGCTCTTAAACTCTATCTAGGGCATAGGCCGTAAATATGTAATGGGGGGCTGGGCAGGGTGGGGGGAGCGAGAGTGTGGGGATGGGGAGAAAATATTGGGGATGCTTTTACAGACACTTCAAGCAAACTTCAACTTTGAATCAATATGAATTTGGATCAAAACTAGTAAAATAATGAAGAAAGTAGAACTATCTGGGTCATTTATTGACATACTGCAAAGCAAGCATGTAATCATCACACTGGAGATACATGTTCTTTAAAAGAGTGCACAGGTAAAGTTTCTGTATATCTCTCCTGCATTCCCTCTTTCTAAAATGTTCTTTGAATTTGATTATCTGAGGTTATCAGGTAAATTTTGCTCTACATTTATTAGGAGTTTTGGCTTTTGTATTGATGTCCATATTTGAGTACCGATTCAGCATTGTCACTTAAGACAATTTTCTTCTTCCCTTCAAGCCTCTCTATCAGTAATGAACATAATAATAGAGCATGCTTCATTGTATCATGTCAAGTAAGTGGGGTTGTATACACAAACAATTCAGTCCATTAAAAAAAAGAAGTAACAAACAAATTGCTATTTTTTATCACTCTCAGAAATTATTTTTCCCTCTAGCTCTTTCTTCTCATTTTAATTTCTACAAAGCTAATCATCCATACTTGGCTGTAAAACAGAACCATCTTAAAGACTTGTTTTCTTAAAAAAAAAAACCTCTAAAACCAAACAGCACAAAAATAGGACCCTTACATCTACCTATATTGCTATTGAAGCCAAATATTGAAGTGAAATTACTTGCCATCTGGATCTATATCAAGCTTTCTCAAAGAATTTATGCCAGGATTTGAAGTCAAGTTTAGATTTTATATATGCTTCATTGCCAAGTTATTTTCTTATTTCTACTTCCAGACAAATATCTGAAGTCCATTTCCTCATTATTCTATCCCCAACCAGTAGATTTCCTTTTACAGACTCCTTGAGTCATTAGGTTTGGCTATCAAAACTTCCTGTAGCAATTATAGTTTTAAAAAAACAAAAAATCACTATAGCACTTAAACTAGTACATTTACCTATAAATATTCAGTAGAATTTTCTTATAATAAATATGAATATACAGTTTTTCATTCTTCAACTCTTGCTTCTTTGGCTTCAGATTCTCATACCTTACTGTAAAGTTTCTATTGAGAAAACTTAATTTTCTGTATTCATAAATATAAATTTTTAATTTTTTCGGCAAAGAAAATATTTTCTTTCTCTAGACCAGTGATGGCAAACCTTTTAAAAACCAACTGCCAAAGTGGAACACAAAACCCATTTATTTATCTCAGAGTGTCAACATTGCAATTAAACCTGAATGCTGAGGTTTCAGTTTAGAAAACAGGATTCTACATTGACATCTTTTGTCTTAAAAGAAAAAACACAGTAACACAAGTGCCATAGTTTCTCCACTACTGCTCTAGAGTATTGATTATATTAGCTGTTCTTCCAAACTACAAATTTCATTCCTCCTTTTTTGAAATGATTCAAGATATTTTGTCTTTAAAAATATGGATGAAAATTATTTTTGTTGAGATATATGACTTGCAGCCCAAAGGTTTCATGGATAGGGAAATGATTTACTATATTCTGCTGGAGCATGATGGAAATGTAAGTTATTTAATATAGCTGGTCGTATCACTATCAAAATAAGGGTTGACGTATAACATGCTATTGGATACAGTTTTATGTTAATTTTTTATGTTTTTAAAATGGAAATTGATTTCAGATGAGCCTAAGAGAGGTATGACTATTTTAAGAGATATGTACTGTTTCAAGCCACCAAACTGTTATTTTGTTACTGGTAGAAGAGACATATGAAATAATGCACTAGATTCTGAAGAGAAAAATATGGAAGATAGAAATGTACTGGATTCAGACATAACATACCAACTAATAGAGTGGATGAAGAAGTTTAGGTAATTAAACTAGTGAATAAGAGTATTGAATTGATAGGGAAATATGGTAGTTTATTCAGATTAACTTGTGCCTAATAGCTTGGGCTGTGAAAGTAAGATCCAGAGATAATGGAGAGTCCAAGACACTGGAAGAATTGGTGGACTGAAAAAAGATATGTAATCAAAGTAAGGACAGAGAGATTTGAAAAAAAATGTATTATAATCAAAGCTATTATATTTTGAAACTCACAGGTTTCAAGCCCTGCGCAGGGCACTGGAGGGCAATGAAGATTTCAGACAGAGGAAGGTCAAGGTACTGAGGACTGAGGGTACTATTTGTGAGTCTCTTATCTCTTTTCTCCATTTCACCCTTCATAATCTCAAACTAGGAAACATTTATCAATAATTTAAAAATTGAGCATTTGATTCTAATTATTCAAATTAATATTGTTAAAATATTTAGATGTTTTGCATATTTGTCACAAAAATAATCACATGAAAAAGTATTTGAGATTTTAAGTTTATAAACTAAGTGTATATGTTAATAGCAGTATGGAAATAACTGCTTCTATGTATTTATGTACATGGTTTGCAGTTAATTTACTAAATAAATTCATTGTGTGATTTTTCCTTTTCCTAAAGCTTTTACATTCTTTTTTCTCTAAGGCAATAAATCAAGAGGAAAGCTGGCAACGGTTTCCTCTTCAAATGTGCTAATATAAGAAAGGATTGAGAGGACACTAAGAAGATTTATAAGACTAGCAAGATTCAGGAGATCAGCAAGAAGTAAATAGTACTGAAATAAGCCCTTTAATAAAAGAGCCTTCTTATTTTTCCTGGCCTTTTGAATCCAATTCTTTGTGACTTATCCTAGTGATTACTGCAAGAGTAAATTATTGTACCCTAGTACGCAGAATTGGATTGTTCTGGGTCAGGAATACTCAAACATAATATAGAAAGTCCCATGCCCTTGTCTCATGGAAATAAAAGCTCTGTATATAATGAAAAGGTGATTACAGAGGTTATGCACTTTTAAAATGTTAGGTAGGATGTTTCCATTCATCTCTCTCTCTATGTATACATATATATGGATATCAATATATATATATATATATATATATAGTATTTTAATTCATCACAGCATATGGCATTTTGCCAATAAGGATTTTTGAATAATTTTTTACAAAGCTTTCATATGAAACAGTAAAATTTAGCAATATTACTCTCAAAATAATATAAAATTTCTTGATTTTTAAAAGAAATTTGTTTTAATACATTTTCTTTTTTAACAATAGAGAAATAAACTACTCATATAACTACTCTTAGGCAATCTTTTTATTCCTACTTGAATAAAGAGCTCATATGAGTTAATACTTTTCTAGGAAATAATAATTAGTTTGGTGGTTGCTTAATAAAATAAATACAGCAAGGAAGATCTGTCCATTGAATAAAATAACTTTAGTTTCCCCACAATAGTAATATATTCTATTATAAGCATCTTAAAATATGGAAATGTAAAACACTGCATATAATCTGTAATACTTATTTTATACTTTGCATTCCATTTATTTATCTACTTATCTATCCATTAACCCATCATCTATCATTTTTCTCTAAAGTCAATTGGTCTTACTCTACATTCATTATTACAATCTGATCCTTTCACTGAATAGTACAAAATAAAAAATTACAGTTATGTAGATACTGGACACATTCAAAATATGTGCATTACCTTAATTTTTTTTAAAGTTTATAGAGATGGATATTACAGCTCATTTTGTGTCTTGCTAATTCCAACACTGTTTCTAGTTGTTTTTCTTTTCCCCTATTTATGTTAAATTCCTAGGATTGAAGTTTTCTTGAAAGAAGTAGTACAGTATTCTTACAATGCTTTTGCTTCTCATATTTTTTTTGTTTGTTTGGAACTTGTGGATATTTTCCACTAGTTGTTTTACTACTCCTAAAATGGAGTTCTTAAGAACATTTGGCACTACTAGTGCATAAAGAATGCCTGGTATTTCGAATTCCAATTGATTTTATAGAGAAATTGAATAAGAGTCTGTCTTAGTTACTTTTCTCCTTGGTAAGACAAAATATCTAACAACCAAAGTTAAAGGGAAAAGCCTTATGTAACTCACAGTTTGTAGAGGTTTCAGTTCATAATTGACTGGCTCCAAGGCAGGGTGTCATGGCAGACAGGCATTGGAGAGGAGAAACAGTTCATGATGGGCAGAAGGTAGCATGATGGGCAGAAGGTATCCCTTATGTCTTATCCAGGTTACTTAGGGCAGGTGGCCCTCAAACCCTTAATCATGATGCTTTTGATCCTAGCATTGCACCATGAATGGATCCCAGCATCACACACTCTAGATCAAGTCACTTCTGGAAAAGCCCCACATATGACTGCATGAGGCTTTGCAGAGTCATCTAGACACAAGCTATAACAGGATCTTTAAAATATTTTTAAAGAAATACGTATGGTATAATTTCAAAGCTTTTATTTCTGGATATATTTAAATGTTGAAGTATATTCATGTATACCATTCTGGAAGCATATGTCCTGGGTTGGTCAAACTGAAGCCATATACAGCTATAAAGTAATTCTTATTTTTTTCCTTATTTGCCTTCTATTTTTAAAATATGGGAACACAGATATATCAATTTTGGAATCTCATTTATTTTATTGATATTTTTGCATTCCCTAAGTATTATCTACTTTAAAGTCTCTTTGTATGTATATCTCTATAATAAGTATATTTACATAGGCATTAAAATATAAAAACAAATATAAATATATCAATTTTAGCATGCATAATTTAAGAGGATTCAGGGGAAGTATTTTTAATTCACTAAACATGTTTTTGAAACATAGTAGTTTTGTAGAAATTGTCTACTTAATTAAACATATTGATAGGGCACAAAAATGAAAAATAGAAAACTTGAAGCTACAATATTTTATTTGTACTTGATGCTAAAATATTCTATTTTTCTGTAAGAAATGAGTAAGCATTTGAACTTCTTATATATGATTGAGACCAGAAGATTATTTACAATAAAGGAAGGCATAATTTATTTGGCTTCCAGTTTCAGGGGTTTCATTCTATGATTGTCGGGCTCCAGGTCAGGAACATTATGGCAGATGGGAGTGATGGAGTAAAGCTGTTCAGTTCATAGAAGCCAAGAAACGAAATAGGGGAATGGCCACAGAGATGAAGGAGTCAAGGACCATACATGGTAATCAAAGTCATGGCTCCATGCTGTATCCAGAGATACACAGGAATTTGTCTTACAAATCCCCTGGACACCTCATAAGCCAATAAAGTTCACACAGTTGAGCTTAACCACCACAGTGTCCAAAACTTAACCCTTCTCTAATGGTTTCTTATACTTGTTTGACACAGTGTCATTGTTTCTTATGCCTGTTTGCCCTTGGTAATATCCATTAGAGGAAAACCTGATGATTTTAGTTAATGTACATAATATTAGAGAGCTATAACACAAATATGAAGTATAAGAGAAATATAAGTCTGACAAAATACAGAACTATAAGTGACTAGAAAACTTAACCAACAAATTAAAATATAAGTAAACATTACTGAATATTCATAAATGTACAAAGTAGATATCTATTGAGAATTTATTGTGATCTGGGTTTGACTTTAAGTACCTCACACATATTTATTTATTTAATTGTTAACCTTATGAAGTAGAAACTCTCTTATTTTCTATTTTAAGCAATGAAAATATAAAGATTATAAAGAAGTAATAAAGATTACAAGAAGTAATAAACAATGCATTTGTTTAGTATGCAGAATCTAAAGTCAAATTACCTGTACTTGATGATTCATTGCGTTTGCACCAATTTTTTTCAAGGTTTATATTTTATTAGTACATGTTTGCCATACATAACGAGAGTTGGCACTTGTGCGTAACACACATTCTTTTTTCATCCCCTCTGCCAACCCTTCCACTTCCCTTCATCTCTTGGTCCCCTTACCATTTGCAAAAAAATCGATCTCCCTATTTCCTATTTTCCATCTTTTATTTTGCTTTTTATCTATTTTGTTTTTGTTTTTTTGGTACCGGGGATCAAACTCAGGTCCTTGCGCTTGCGCAGCAGGCGGCGAAACCACTGAGCTAAATCCCCGGCCCTTTTGCTTCTTATTTATATCTTCGGTTTCTCATATAAGAGAAACCATGCAATGTTTCAACTTGTCTGTCTGATTTATTTTACTTAACATTATGATTTCAAAATGTATGATGTATCTTTTCCTACAAATGACTTTTAGAAAGTTGCTTACACTTTCTGCGATCAGTTTTCTTAAGCCATAAAATAGGGATGCAGTAATATCTAACCCACAAAAATGTTATGAGGAGAAGGGGCTTCTGGGCCACCGTCCATCCCACTGCTCCTGGCCCAGAGGAAGGGGCTTCCTGCTGCAATCCTTCCCGCCGCTCCTGGACCAGAGGTCTGTATGCTGAAAGCAGGCAGCCCACAAGTTGCAAACTTGAAAGTCAAAAGCAGGACATTTAAACATTATGCATCATTCAACTTAATTAATAGTATTTGAAATAAAATATACAAAAATATAAACTTGATTTATGTAGATTTATAAAATCACAGGGATGCAATATTAGTTCTGAATTTATAACATTGTTCTCAGACTGAAGTTTCAAGAAATTTAAGTACTAAATGCTTCCTTGAAACTTGGTCAATATCCACTTTGGCAGAGTGGCTTCTTGGGGAGTAGTAGTGCAATTTTATAAACTGAATCTTTTGCTGATTTTTACACCACATTAATGACATGAATTTCATTAGTTCCATTTACTTAGTAAGTGAGAAATCTGGATACAGATATATTTAAGCTTTGAAAAATTTAATCAAAGTAAATTTTTTAAAAAACTGCTATCTTTATCTTTTAAATCGACATAAAGCAAGTGTTTAAATCCATTTGGATTCTTCTCTTTTTTCTTTTGCATTTTTATTGTCATCTTTTGATTTAAGATTTCAAAAGAAGACATAGTGACATTGCAGGAGAATTTGCCCTCTTGATAGTTTTGATCTGGAACAGAAGGTAAAGTAGGGTAAAGCTCATGAGAAAGTCTGTTTTTAGACATCTGCAGCTCAGTTCTACCAATTCACAAATTTTGAATAAGCTTCTGATAGACATCCAAGCTTATCCAAGGTGAACTTGCTCTCTGAAACTTCTAAAGTTGAGTCACTGGTAATCCTGCCTTACTTTTGAAGGTGACAGTCCTAGCATCCCAGTGAAATTCTTGCTTTGCCATTATAGTTCACTGTCAAGGATAAAGAAGGTCACATAATACCCACATTATTAAAAAATATGAAATAAGGTAACTCAGAAGAAAGATCTCTGAGAACTCAATGATGGAAAGAAGAAAATAAATATTAATAATAGCTAGGACTCTACAGTTGTATGATTCACCTAATACATTTCAAACATTGATTAGATAAAGTAGAAATGATATTAACACATTAAATATTTCTGTGAGCAAAATAGATATTCTTATCTCCACAGAAAAATAAATTCAATAGATCAGAATTTGGAAGAATAGATATTCTATGTTGAATAAATAAAATAACAGATAATAAATGTTTAATTTTATACATGGAGATAATTTCAATGAATCTTGGAGCCCTTCTCTAATACAAACATTTGCATATAGTGTACTATGTCTTTTCCATTAGCCTATTTTAAGATAAATTTTAGGGGCAGTTAAGTTAATATTTTAATACCTACGTAAGAACTAAGGTTTATAGTCACCTTTGTTATACTCTTCAAAGCTGAACTAATTTAAATCCATTTCAACAAAGTAAAGTCTACAGTTAAAAATGTCTCAAATTTGTGGTCTCAGAATGTTACACAGCTGAATGAAAAATAATTTCTTTATCATTGATTGTTCTGTCTTTAAGTTATCTAAAAGTCAGAAAAAGAGATAAATTGTCTGCAGTGGTTTAGCATGACTTTCATAATTACAATTTTTTCAATCTATCAATTAGTTTTCTACCATGCTTATGCAAGTCTCAGAAGCTCAGAAATAATTTTACGTACCGCAACTTTATGAAGCTCAATGTATCATATGAAATTTTTGAAATAGATTATAGGAATTATCCACCAAAGAAGAATTTAATGTGTGCAGGTTCTTGCCTCTTTGTCTTTGGAAGAAAATGTCAGAATTCTTCTCTTCTTCTCTTTCTAGTGTAGCAGTCTAACATCTGTGCAATTTCTACAAACCTGAAAATTACTTTTTTCCCCTTCTGAGTTAATTAGTTCAAAATCATAATGAAAAAAGAATTCAAAATTATAATGAAAAAAGAATTCAAAACCTAAATAGAGAATAATGTTAGGTAAAATTAAATGGTAAGCTTTCTGATTAACTTAAATTTTAATAAGAATATTTTGATAGAAGATCTTAATGCAATAAATAAAGATGTTTGAAAATATTAATGAATTTCTGTAATTAATATTTGTATTTCAATTTAAATAATTACTATGTAACCCACATTGTATAATGTTTTAAATATTATACTATATATATATATAATTACTTAAACATGACATGGGTATTCTATAAATATGTACAATTTAATCATTTTTTCACTAAGTGCTCACACTTCCTTAGGAAACCCTGCATCCATATTCTTTGCCACACAACATAACCTATCTAGAAGTTTCCTCCTACTTCATTTACCCTAGCCAATTCCTTCTTACCCATAAAACAACCCAGATACTACTTCTCTCCAAATGAATTTTCTAAATTTCTAAATTCACCATGTAAATAACCAATATGTGTTTAATATCTTGAAGTATTTCCCCTCTTTTTTTCAAGTATTTTTATAGTTTTGAGTCTTATCTTTAAGTTTTCAACCAATTTTTAGTGGATTTTTGTTTGTTTGTTTGTTTTTGGTACTGGGGATCAAACTCAGGACCTTGAGTTTGCAAGGCAGTTGCCAGAACCACTGAGCTAAATCCCCGGCCCTTTAGCAGATTTTTTGTAATTGATGAGAGATAGACACCTGGATTCATTGTTCTCTATGTTGCTGTGTAGTTTTCCCACCTTTATTAGGAGACTGTCCTTACCCCATTGTATATTCTTGGTTCCTTTGTCAAAAATCAATTGGCTGTAAATGTGCTTTTTCCTTGGCTTTCTATTCTGTTCCATTTGTCTGTATTGTCTGTTTATGTTACAATTCCATGCTATTTTAGTTACTATAGATTTTCAGTGTATTGCAAAAATAGGTTTTGTGATGTTTCTATTTCTCGTTTTTTCTGCACAAATTTTCTGTGGCTTCTGGGGATCTTTTGTGCTTTAGTATGAACTTTAAGATTAATTTTTCCATTTTTGTGAAAGATGGCATTGCAATTTTAATAGGAATTCACTGAAGATTGCTTTGGATTCCATAGTATGGAATTTTACCAATAGTAATACTTCCAATCCATGAAAACAGAAGAGTCATTATGGAAAATAGTAAGGACTTCCTCCAAAAAATAAAGTAAAAACAGAATTACTGTATAATCCAGCAATCTCTTTTCAGGATATATACCTAAGGCAATGGAATTCATATAGCACAAAAAAATTGGTATTCTCATGTGTATTGAGATATTATTCACAATAGTAAGTATATGGATTCAATCTAAATGTCCATCAATGGACAAATGAACAAAGAAAGTGCTTTGTTGTCATTATTATTAACTAAAAGAGTAGAAAGTTCAAATATATATACTTATGCTTTAGACATTCTATTCTTTTGTTTTGTACTTCAGTATAATAAAATATAAAATATTCTCCCACAATTTAAAACTATAATATGTACCTAGGTTTACATGACTTTTAGGAATATGTACAATAAATTTATTTTCTCAAGTTGGAAAAATGGAATAAACAATTAGAATAAGAAAAACTGACATCCAGTCCTATATTCTTTCTTTTTAAACATCTCTGTTTTTTTCAGTTTTCCCTTTGTAATATAGAAGCCGATAAATTCTAAGAAAGATGTCTTTATAAGAGATTTGGATTGATAAATCCACGGCACCCAAATCCTCCCACCTTATGACTGTGGCTGATATTTGCTATTGAATAATAGTTCTTTTCATTACCAAATTATAATAGTGGCTCAATATCTCCACTCCCTGTTCTGAAATGTCATCACCAGAGTTTCCAATTCATATGAAAATTTATTAATTATTTGTTGATGAGATGAATCCTAGTTCCTTTATTGTCTCTGCTAGTTCTAGCACATTATCATTTTCATTTAATAAATTTATCAATATCATTGTGTAAAGGTAGTCTGCTAAAATGCCATTAATTGTCATTAGATGAGTAGTAAGTCCCAGAACCAGAGCTCAGTTGAGATTGATCTGAATTAAAAGTTCACATTCTGATTTATATTATTTTGTTAATTATTAGAATTTTTATGGGCTGAATGATCAAAGTATTTATGGTGATATTTGGATATATATTTCTTTTAAATAAATTCCATAACCTAACACAGAATTACATTTCCCTCTTTGTAAGGGTTGGTCCTGTTTAAAATTCAGTGCTCATGCCATCTGTTCACAACATCCTAAGATTTCCTCATTCGTTCCAGTTGACCTTGCTATATGTCATTTGAGGGTTTCAACACATACTAATCCTCCTTTTTATTTTCCGCAAGTGTTTATAGGTAATATCACTAATAGCCTCTATGCTTCATTAAGTATTATATTTAATTTGCTCTACAAATTCATATGATGTGAGCCATTAGCTGTCTTCTGAGCCTTTTATAATTGGAAGTTCAAACCATCAATAATATGCTAATATGACTGATTTTCACAAAGCTGTGATCATAATTTGGATTTCAAAATCATGGGAAATGATTATTTTTAATGGCTTAATAATTAACTTTACTAGCAATTAGCATTTTTATTAGCTTTCCTGCTATGAGTGTTTTCTCCTTGAAGTTTTTTCTCTTCTCTACACAGATAAGGCTACTCCAGCACTACTCCTCCCTGAAAAAATCAATTTATAAAGACATACAGTCTTAGTGGTCATTTTCTCTTATAATCTCCCAACTAAAGAAGATATTTTTTTAAAGATTCCAGTGAGTTCCTTTTTCTCCTGCATGAACATTCCCTGTCAACTAGAATTGCAAATTGTACAAGACAATTTGCTTGGTTCTGTCAATTTTTAGGCAAAGAAACCCCCTTTTCAGAGAATTGCAACATCAGAGCCAATAAGAGTAACCTGAGTTCTTAATTTCTGAGAGCCCTGATGTGTTTTGAGAACAGAAACTTCATTTCCTAGTAATTTCAATGAACTTATTGATGTGAATTCTTGGAAAGTGGTACATCTCCTTGTCTTAGTAGGAAAAAATCTCATTGTGAGGAAAACACTGATGTGACAAAATTTTGCTTGTTTTATTTTTATCTTTTTGTTAATAAGAATTAGTATAAAAATTAAGGTGGCATATACTTGTTTCACCTAACAAAGCATACAGATTTCCTACAACGTTGTCAGTACAATATTACTCTTTTATCTATTATTCTCCACGAAATATGTCATTCAATAACACCACCTCCAAATTTAGTAAAAATTGCTACAAACAAGAATATGAGTTATTTTATGGCCAATTTAAATCTTCATGGCTTAGTTGGAGGAAATGAGTTAACAAGTTGTGACCTTGAGAACTACATCTGGTCCTTGGTCTCTCTCCAATCCATTCTGCTTTTCAGTGACCATTTTTTGAGTGTCTCTAGAGTGTTCAATCTTGCCATAATAGCCAATTGGGTTTGCAATACCCCTTTTCAATCTCCACCTGAATACCAGTTGAGACTTGGAAAGAACAATATGTATTTATCTAAAATGTGGCTGAATTTTTTATTCAAAATATCTTGAATGAACAAGGACCACATATAGCATTCTGACTTCATTAGTAAATTGAAAACATATATGAAATATCTGCTTTCAGTACATTGAACACTAGAATTGTATGAATGTGATTTCTAAAAGAGGAGCAGTAGAAGTGATAAAATCTGAAAATTTTCCCAACTTTTAGGTTGTCTTTCTGGAGACACATCCTACTCCATATATACATACATGGTTAGTCTAAAGTGAGTCTGATGTCTTCAATAAGGTGAAGACTTAAGGGATACTTATATGATAGTGCATTAGAAACCAGAGCTCTGGAAATGAAGGAGCTATGTGGAAAAATAGCTCTAAACATCCTTTCTGAAAATTGTCATGAGCCATTCTTGAGTCATAGGCCTTGAATAAATAGGGTGAAACTTGATAAGTCAATGACCAAAGCTTCTGGAAGCTATATGCTAAACGGTTATTAGAGTTCATAAAAGTAGGTAGCTGTGCTTACTAGGATGTGGAGTTTGCAAAGATTAACAATGTATTCCATGGAGACTCCAGAGATGTTCCCATTTAGCACCAAGACTAAACTATAAATGGAATAAAAGCTAATCTTTAACCATGTTAGTAAATTTCTAAACTAGTACTTTAAGTTATTAAATATATACATTAGAAGGCAGAGAAAAACATCCAGACAATCAGGAAAGTAAAATTTACAGAATATAATATCTAATCCAAAAGAAGGACCATTTCAAAATGCAAAATAAAAGGAAAACCAGTCTATATAACATTAGAAATTAGGAATGCTATCACTAGTAGGTAAGAATGCTAAATCTAGTGTTAATATATGTACAAGTATTCAAGGAAAATATGAAAGTAAGGTGACAATAAATGAAAAATATGAAACAAGATGTAAAGAGAATTGAAGTGAAAAATATGCTATCTGAATTAGAAATTCTACTGTGTATGATTGAGAAGAAATTAAATACTGAATAAGGTATATTTATATATATATATGAATATGAAAAAATTGCAGTAGAATATATTCAGACTGTAGTAAAAAATTTAAAATGTCTGAAATTTTTAAAAGGCTTCTGTTATCTGAACATTAATATTGATTTCTCTAACATATGACTAAAAGTATTTGTAGACATTATGAGCTACATTTTCCAAATATAATTGAAATATAATTCCAGAAATATGGAAATATCAAGGAACTTCAAGAGAATAAAATATAAAAATTTTCACAAAAATTTATATTTTCAGTGCACATGTATTTTGCTAAATTATCACTAATTTTGAATTTATAACTTCATTGTTAATACATAGAAATAAATGTTGACATTTTTACCATGGATACTCCTAAGCCTGCTTTTTTATGGAAGCATCTACTTAAATCTAGAGACTATGAATACTAAGATGTATTAAGCAAGTAAAAACATGTTTCCTTTTTCATTTCTGAATGACAGTACATTCACTAGTATTCTTTCTTTATTATGTAGGCCAAGTCTCCAAAATATTTTTTGAACAGAAGTAGAGAGAGTGGATTCCCTACCATGGTGTTCTGTCTTAAGTTTTGGGACTTTAGCCAATTATTAACTCAACAAGGAAATCATTATTAATATAGACAGTTTTCAAAGTGAATATATGATAGATTAATTGATCATATTTTTATTCTGAGTTATTTTAGGGTTTTGCATATTAATGACCTTTTTAATCAATGGAAGGCAATAATTTGCTAAAAAACCATCAGTATACTCTGCAGACATTTGGAGATGAACAGATTGTTTTCAAAACTATTATAAAATTAATGTGACAAAACCCAAAGAGTTGTAAATATAATGAAATGGAGTAGAGATTCTATTAATAATGGCCCTTGGATAATCCATAGACCTTAAATATTTGGTGATTTATCTTTAATATCCTTCATGCTATACATGATGTTAGGTGGAACTTATGATTTAAAAATTAATACTGATGTAAAAAATTCCAAATCTTCCTGGAAATAATGGCTTCAATAAATACTCAGTTTTGTTGTTGTTAAATGGCCTAAATATTTTTCAACAAGTTTATTTTAAAAATATTTATGGATTGTCTTTCATACCTCAGGCATTGTTTTAGAAAAAGCAGATAAAGTCATACAATAATGGTACCAATTCTGTAATATTCTTTCTTGATATATATATGATGGTGCACATCTGTAATCCCAGCTACTTGGATGGTTGTGATAGGAGGATGACAAGTTTGAGGTCAGCCTGAGCAACCTAATGAGACCCTGTCTGAAAACAAAATTTAAAAAGGGAGATGTAGCTCAGTGGTAGTACACTTACCTAGCATGGACCAGGCTTTGGGTTCAATCTTCAGCAGAGCAACAAAAAAACTATGAATTATTGGATGCTGTTAGAAATTTTTATGAATGCATTAAAATGATATTGAATACAATATATGAATATATTATGTTTATGGGAGTGTTAAACATAAGTAAAATATTTATATTTATATTAAATATGAATACATTATGTTTGAAAAAAGCCATGTTTTCTTTCACTTGCTTCCAGTTCTTTATGATCCCTTCAATATTTCTCATCTTGTATTTTTATATTTTAACTTATTTAATTAAATTGTACTTAGAATACTTTCAAGATAAAACCATTATATTACTACATCTTGCCATCTCCCAAGCTCTACACAATCTAGTTGATATCCTCTTCGATCCATTTTGCTTATCTGGTCTTTCAAATTTCGCTGAAAAGTGAATGAGGGCAAGAAATTTAGAAACTGATCTGTAATGAATCTGTGATTCAATACTTAAAATAGTTCAATAGTCCCTAGTTATCATTGAAGAAATTTGAGGTCCAGAACAACATAAAAGTATTCTTAATATCTTCCAGTAACTAAGTTTGCCATGATGCTATAGACTAATATCTGAAAAAGGAAAATATTTAGCACAGGATATTAAGATTCTCTTTAAAATGTAAAAAATTTAAGATTGTCTAAAAATGAGTCATGGAGCACTTCAAAATGAATACAGGTAAGTCAGAATTAGATCTAAAAACGCTCTCAAAATTCTCTTTAGAGCTGGATCTTTTGGGAGAATTGGATCCTTGGGGTGCTATGTTCATCAGTGGATTAATTCATTGATGAGCTAACTCACAACTAAACTTACTCTTAGGAGGTGAGCCCTGATTGGACAATGTGGATGTGACATGGAAAGATGCATGTTGTTTCCAGTTCCTCCTCTCTTTTTCCTCACTCTCATGTGGTGAGTACCATTCCTCCACTATGCTCTTCCACCATGCTGTTTCTGCCTTGGAGTCAAATAACTATGGACTAAATCTTCTAAGACCATGAACCAAAAGAAATGTCTGCCCCTTTGAATTGTGAGTATTGAGTGTTGTCTCAGTGACAGGAGGACTGATTAATTTAAAAGCATTTCAGAAAAATGTAGAAGAGAAGCAAAATCTTTTGAACTATAGAAGGAGAAAACATGAATAAGGAGGCTAAGAAAATGTAGTAAATTGAAAAAATGTACTCACCAGTAAGAAAAAAATGGTTATAAGAAAATATCTTTAAAATGTTTCTGATAAATTGGTCACACCAGATTCTCAATGCTTTGAAATTTTTTCTACCCTTTCAATTGGTTTAATACTTTCTTCTACCTTTCTCTTTATTATTTCTAGTGAGTTAGAAATTTCTTTCATGAAGTTCAGTAGCAAAACAAAGAACGAAGATCCCATAAAACAGTATTTTCTGATGCACATTTCTTGAAACAGTGTCTCAACTAAAGTAAGAAAGTAATATTCCATAATAATATTTAACTTAAGTAATATTAAATTATAATATAAAGTTATGTTTAATGTAATGAATGGAACCTGGTTAATCATCCTATATGGTGTAATATATACTACATGTATTGTTTAATACACATTATAACATACACTGTGTGTGATATCTTCTGCAAATTTTGGAAATTATGTTTCAAAGAAATTCTGAAGTTTAATGTATGACATTTTTATAAATAACTGAGAAGAATTAGTGTTTATCTCAAGATAAATTTTAAAATTATTGGCCAGTATAACAATCTAAACAAAATGACAATTAACATTTTTTGAAGATTATTATAAAAATCAACTTACGGGCTGGATTTTAGCTCAGTGGTTCAGGCACCTACCTTGCAAGCACAAGGTTCCGAGTTCGATCCCCAGTACCAAAAAAAAAAAATCAAACTTATTTTGTGAAAGATAAAAACTTCAAAGAAGGGAATCAATGGGAATGGAGAAATTAGGGAGAAAATAAGCTAGGAAAAAGGGTAGCATGACAAATCCTAGAGACAGTTGTAAAACAGAGAGCTATGATTAGAATAGTGAACTTATGAGTAGGATACAGTGGGTGGACCAAGTGCATGGAGCAGTAGATTCATTGCTGAGAAAGAAAATAGCGATGGAAGGGTAGAAGCTAATTTCTTTCCGCTTTTTAAAAGTTTCCATGATAACAAAAATTACTTATGTCCACTAACCTTAAGGTTATTGCCTTATGCTTCAGTTAGAAAAAAATACCAAAGAAAAGGTCCTAATCATTCATGTGTGCATATTTAAATACACATTTAAGTATGGGAGTTTGCTTAGCTTAATGATATGATTATGTATAGAAATACTAACAATATTTTTTGTTTACTACATAATTTTACCTTTACTACAATCTTTTGTCCAGTTGTAAAATTGTGTCTTTAAGTATTTTGTGATTATACTATGTCTAAAGGGGAAATCTAATATGTAATACCCTATGAGTTTTCAATCCAGTGTGCAATTCTTGTCTTACTGTAGCTACGAAATAGAAAAGTGTTTTCAAAGACTTTAATATTTTATAACACTAAAGCTGTCCGTATACCAATTAAGATTTCATTTCTCCCTTTGAAAGATTTAGAAAGGTTACTTTTTTTCTTCTTGGCTTCTTTTTTGCCAGTCAAATAGATGACTGCTTTTTGGTCCAGATTCTAAGTGTTTTGGATAATTTTAACTTCATATGTTATTAATGTTCAAATAGACATTTGTCTTTTGAACATTAGAAAACCTTTTGAGAACAGCAAAGGAGTTTATGATTTCCTTTATGTAAGTACACAAAAACAATGGGAAAGCAGCCATCTAACTGATCTCCTGCATCTCAAGCACCATTCTGAATAATTTTCTCTCCAATCCTATAAAACTATATGGAGTTGCCAACTGAAACTCAGCATGCTAGATAATGGAAAGAAAATTTCTGAAATTATTGCAAGCCCTTGTTCTGACTATAAACACTATGATTTTAGTTCACTCACTTTTTTGTTTTGCTTGAAAAATACGTTCTTTAATTGTTGACTACTTCAATCATTTCTTTGGCAGTTATTATGTGGTAAAAATGTAAGAGGGCTTCCTTAGCTTACATTTCACAGGGACTGAGTTGGGTGCTGGGGCTTAACCATATCAAATCTCATGTCCTTCAGTCAAGACTATAGAAATTAAAAAGGAGAAATAATGGATCAAATTTGAATACTGAAATAACAAATTGAGTCTTTGATAAGGTCAATTTCAAACATTAAATGTTAGCTCATCCTTCAGTTTAATTTAGATCTAGATGTTTTGTTCTAAAATCAACAAAAACTTTGCCACAAACTTGGAACAATTCTAGTTAAAGTAGGTAGAAGTGATATTTATGCTTCATTAAATTCTCAAAAGACCCATTAAGATTTCAGTGCTGTTCTCAACTTTTAAAAAGTAAAGAAATAGGAAAAATAAATGCACAGAAGGTAAGAAATTTATAAGATATTTGATTTAATAGTATGACAGAGGCTTTTACTTGTTCTATTGACTCATATTTAGCCTTGCCAATAGAAAGTAAGATAAAAAATTGCCCTCAGGGTAATTTTAAAAATCCAAGATTGATAATATACCTCTATTACTAAGATATTTCACAAGGCTCCAATTATATTTACAGCAGTTTTCCAGCATAAAGGTAAAATAATCAAGAAAGACAAGTTTTATAAAACACGTTTAAGAATACAGGAAAGAGTAAAACTTTCAAATATTTCCTTCAAAATTTAAATTTAAGAAATGACACTTCATTCATTAAACTTTAGTGTCCAAATGGCTAAGTTTTCTTAGTTTCCAGATCCTGATAAAATTAATAAAAAAGAAAAAGCACTAGAGAATGGCTGTGTACTCAGGGTATTTATAATTTATACACGATACATACCTTGTGCAAAGTAGGTTCCAGAAATGGGAAGGCAGAACTGAGAATGGAATGGTCAGGAATGTTTTTCTCAAATGACATGGCTTCTAAGAATGGATTTGGAATGTCTGTATCAGAGAAAATGCATTTTCCCTTTTTGCTTTTGAGTTCACCACACTCTAACACATAAAGACTATAGGACTCATTTGTTCCTAATTGTGCTATTATTTGCAGTTTGACAAATTATTAACTTGAGTGGAAATGACTGGAAGTCTCTACTTTTAATGAAAGCAATCTTATTATCTCTCTAGAGTTTCATTTTATTAAGTTTCTGACATAGATAAATGTAAAGAATTAATATGTGCAATATATCATGGCTAGCATATATTTTTGATTGCAAAGGTTTTTTGAGGAGTATAAAATATTTTATTAAAGGCAAACTATAAGCAATAATTATTAAAAAGCTACCTCACATCATTTTTTCTTGATATTTAAATTGTAATATTTTATATTAATTTGCCTCTGTTCCCAATTGACAGTCAAATAGTTATTGACAGTGTCATAAATATGTTAAAGATGCTAAAACTAATACTTGTCCTAGATTTTGTTTCTTATCAATTAAAATTTCCTTGATGGAACAAAAAAATATACAGTTTTGAATTTAGAACATCTGAGTGTTTCCCGGAGCTAGATCAGCCGTCAACCTGACCATGATTTAATAACCACATTGACAAGAAAGCTAAATTATTTCACAGGACAGTTGAAGCTAGAAGTAAAGATGCCCACGATAGAGCTTTTAACTCAGTGTGTGATCAAAATCTGAAATATAGCTGAAACATTTGAAGAAGCAGTTTAAACATAGCACCAGGGAACTGTATTTAATCAGTGCATTAGTAAGTGTGTGCTCAAATTAGAGTAGAAACAATTTCCTACGTGCTGCCCTCAAAAATTAAATTTATTTTCTTTATTCTGTTAAAAAAATCTCAGGACAACATGTTTATGAGTGCTGGTTTTAACAGTTTTTTGAAAATAGCTATATTAATTTTTCCCAGGAAGTTGCTATGTTGGGGTATATATTTAATAGGTTATTACTGTGTAAGACATTTAAAAGTGAGTGTTCTAAAATGTAATATATAGTACTAAAGTATATTTATCTCCAAAGAGGGATATTTATTGTTGATTTGCTAAAGGTTGTTAAAAATTAATATCCAGATTTAAAAAATAAAACGCAATTATTAGAGGGTAAGGATAACACTTCAAATGGAAAGATTATGCACAGAGAACATTCTAGAAATGGATTTTGCTCCTTTTATTTACAAATGAATAGATTAGCCACTAGTTTCAATGCAAGTCACAGTAGACTGAGGATTATACCTGTAAGATGCAAGTCTTTTGCACACAAGTCAATTCTCAAAGAGAAGCATTGTCAGAGCAAAGGCTTAAAACAGATGCATAGAGGAAAAATCAACTACCACACCACCATGGGCACAGAGTCTCCAGAAACTACTAACTAGACTTTTCCTAGTACTCAGACAAAAGAAACTTTTAATCAATATTAGAAATATATTGTAATTCTGATGACAGTTTAATTACATACTTAGATTAAACTAATAATTGAATAAATAAATTAAAATTTTAATTGAATTTTTAATTGTTTCTTATGTACTTTCTCGTGACTTAATATTTTTAATATTCTAAACATTTAATTTTGTATTAATATATACATGTATGAATATAGTGATATATTATGCTTATCTTCCTTATAAAAAAAGATAAAGAAGTTTCTTAAGGGAATAAACCATCCTCTTCATCTTTTGTAAACCCAGTACTTAGAAAATGCTTGACAAGTGTAGTATGCAAATGTCAGAAAATAAATGTTAGATATTTTATATATTACAAAAATTTATAGATTCCATGTTCTTTTACTAGTTTGTTCTAAGCTTCTAATTGAATTGGTGATAATAGAATTAAAAACATTAAAATATTCAATAATAGAACTGTCACATATTTTCTTTAAATATTGCCGAGGATTTAGCTTAGTGGCACTGCACCTGCCTCTCAAGCTCAAGGTCCTGAGTTTGATCCCAGGCATAAAGAAAAAAAAAAAAGAAATATTTAGATAATATTGCACTGACGTGTTATCTATACATGCATACATTGTGGAATTGTGAAGTCATATATAATTGTTAAATCATGCTACTTGATATATCCATCACCTCACACACTCATTACTTCTTTATGGTAACAAATGTTAAAATTCATTCTTAGCCATTTGAGATTCTTTTGAGCCACATTTCATTGCTGCGATACTATACCTGACACCACTAACAAAAGGAGAGGTTTCATTTGGCTCACATTTTCAAAAGTTTCTGTCCATGGAAGGCTCAAAGATAGAAATGTGTGTAGACTTCTATATACATAAAAAAGCAAAAGAAGTACAGATAGATGGCTCTTGTTATTTTTACATATACTGGAATAAGTATGAGATGTAAATTACTGGCTTCAATTTTCTTAGCATTTTCAATTTCACAAAGGAAACTATGGTGAATCAAATAGAATTTAAATGGAATAATTAAAACATTAAGTCTTCTGTTCAAAATTATTGAAGAATCATATACAGCCAGACCTCATTTAAAGTTATTGTTCAATATTTAATCTTTGGCACAGGCCTTACTACAGACTCAAATTCAGCTCTTTCAAAATCTACTTATGCAGTGCTTTTGATTTTGCTCTATTTTCCTTAGCATTGCTTTTAGCAGTTTTACTATCTTATTTAGATTTTGATGTCCCATGAGAATATCTTGTAATTTCTCATAAACCTTGCACTCTATTTTATTATATGATCATTTTATAGATAGTTGACAAAATGATATTGAAAGTATATAAATCACATCAGGGTAGAGATACTATTTTAAATATATTCAGGTGTAACAAACAAAATAATAGTTTTTCTTCTTCCTACTTATAAAATAATTTAATCTTGATTTCTTTTATGAAGTTAATTAAATGAAAATCATCTTTGGAACATAATATAAATTTTCAATGCTAGATTCAAAATAATTATCTCAATGTAAAGAACAAGTCTAACGTATTTGAACATTTTTGATCCTATTAGCAGGTGTTAGATGAATAAAGTTATATTAAAGATGCTATCAAGATAATAATATAACTGTTGCAAAAATCCAGAATGATCTACTTAAGTATTTAAGATATAACTAACAGCTGTTCATAAACATGAATTGCCTTTTTACTTTCTACTTATTCAATTTTAATCTTAAAAGTGCCATTTATTCAATCAGATCCATTGTTCAATAATTTATTTGTGTGTATTTTCACTAACTTGAGTATATTATCATTTCTTTTGCTCTCATTTATGATCTCTACTTTGTATTCCCATACCCTTCAATTTAACTTCACTTCACTTGAAATTCTTGAGTTCCAGTAGTTTATATACATGGCTTAGATTTCATTTGATGTCCAGGTTTTTTACTCCAACGTTGCACAAATCTCTTAAACTTTGCATTTAAATAATAGAATTCATCTTTTCAACAGTGCTCTTTATTTCATTTTCAATCATTTCACCATCATTCATATTAAAAAATAAAATAGTTATTAAAAATCATATGAAAATATCTGGATAATTATAAGAAAAATGTACATTTTTATAATTCAGTTATCATTAGTGCCATCTCACCTAGAAAGATTAATATTTTTTCTTTCAGGAGAAGTTAATAAAACTCAAATGCAGTGTGCATAATGAGGAATTTATAGTACATGAAAAACCATGGTCTGATTTAGCAATTATTTTTGTATATAATAAATTTTTAGGATTTTTCTTTTAAATTTTATTCTGAACTACAGTACTATAAATACATGTTCACGCATGCTTAATCTTGGTGTTTCCAGGAGTGATTGTAAAGAATTTAAAAAATAAAATCCCTTTATGTTCTCTCATGCAGTGAATATGTGCTAGAGCAACTTACTATGGTGAGAGAAATGTTATGTCACATGGTGATTTCATTAATTTCATACCGTGGAAAAACACTAATACAAAAGAAGATTGTCAACTAATAAATAGCAAACTTTATATTGACATGCAAATGATGTTGAAGTACCTTAGATAACATGGAGATATAATAACCTGCTTCCCATGTTAGAGAAGTTTTAAAGAAGTCTTTGGATTGTTGCTCACCTTAGCCAGAGAAGGAATGGAGACCCTATTGGCTATTATATTCATTATTGTGATGAATTCAAGAATCTGATCATCTACAGGTAAATCAGAATAAAGATAAAAACCAAAAGCCATTAAACTCTCAATTAATAATAGGATAAGGATCTGACATTGAAGTAGAAGATGCTAAACTTGAACATTAATCTTTTGGATGCCCCTGAGAATGGAGTTTTTTTAATATAGAAAATGTTGCTCTGCATAAGAACCACATTCCACATATACCTGAAAGACATAACTAAATCAATGAGAACTTTGCTCTGTTGTTTTCTCACAGACAACTAAATGTCTAAGGGCTGCCATTAATAGCTTAATAACTCTTGAATATAAGCCATTGTATCTTCCAGGTAGTAGCAAAATCAGTAAATCACTTAGGTTGATTTTTACATCACAGAAAACTCAGTGGAGAAATGATAGTGCTGCTTAGCAGATGACTGACATTAAAGAGGTTTATTACTTCTGAAAATGCCAACTCATTGTAACAGCTGACTGAATGTCTCTGCCACTAGAAAGGTCAGTGTGTAAGAGGTGACTAATACTGCTGTCAGAGAGCCATATATTTCAATGCTGTTTTATTGCACTTTTTGTTGGGCACATATCGGCTGAAAGCAGGTATAATTTTTCTTCCACTTGAAAAATGGTAGATAATGGGTAGCATTCATGTATAACTGCAGTGTTTGATTAAATGTATTTTGCATTAAATTAATTAAAGCCATGGATTTTAATTCTATAACTTTCTCTTAAAGTGTTCAGGGTTACATCATAAATAATTAAGAAACAAATAAACAAACCTCTCGAGAAAACGATATGCTGACACCTTTGACATACTTAATGATTGCCTTGATGAGCCTTTGTCTTAGTTTGTTCTGGCTGATGCAACAAAACACAAGAATGTGGGTAGCCTGAAAACAATAGAAATTTATTTCTCACAGCTCTAGAAAGAGGGACTTCCAAATTCTACATGGTATGGGTAGATTTCATATCTGATGAGGTTCCATTTTCTGATTCATAGATGGTACCTTCTAGGTGTGTCTTTACATTGACGGAGTAACTTAGCTATAAAGAAGAAGGAGGAGGAGGAGGGGGAGGAGGAGGGGGAGGAGGAGGAGGAGGAGAAGACCAGTAAATCTACTTAGGAAAAAGGAGAATCCAAAAAAGCAATGCCTCTGAAATACTGTCTCATTGGTTGATAGTATTTCTATATTTGAAATTTGGGGGGGATGTATAACTTTAGCTTGCCACTAGATAAGCATGTATTCTTCATTGGGAAGTTGCAATATTCAAGTTTAGATTACAAGGATGAATATTGTATTTTACCTATAATTAGCATTTCTTATGGATAATTTCATAAGTAATTATATAAATACAAAGACATCACTATAAAAATATCTGTGGTTTTGACACAATTTCTGAAATTTGGTTGTTGTCCAGTAAGCATTTGGTGCATGGAGAAATATATACGTGATGGCTGAAAATAATTTCTTCAAATACAACCCTAGGTTCTAATTGTTTCTTGGGCTTTTAGCTAAGATCATGCGTATAAAACTCTAGGTCCTATTCTTTCCATAAACCCTGGGAATATTAGGCACAAATATACAAAATCAGCCTAGCTTTTTAGATCCCTCCTCTTCAGTCTCTCCAATGCATACTGGCCACAGAGAACTGTAATTGACGCTGAAAGATCCTGTAGCTCCTTATACTGTCCAGAAGTTTGGCTTTGGTGAGAAAAGTAAAATGATTTCATGTTTCACCAAAGCTAGTTTATATATTTACACTGCATATTTATCCTTTAAAATGTGTAAAATACAGTCTGGAAGTGAAATTGCTCTGACATTTGGTAACTCAAATGTCCTTCTGTAATCTACCCTGATCCTCAACTTTCTACCTGAAAGTAATTTTAAAACTTTGTAATGTATGAAAGAATAGCTCTACTTTAATGTTCATTACACCAGCTTACTCTGAATAAATTGTTCCTATCTACTTTTAAAAAGTTGTCTGACCCTGAAATGTGAAAGATTAAAGTATACCAAAGAGTATGGTGATTCTTTTAGAATCAGCAAGTAGGAATAAAGTGTCTGCTACATTAATACAGTTGACCTCTGGTCATAGTCTGTCCTTAGATAGTCAGTGCCATATCATTTATATCAAACAAAGAAACATTTCAAAGGAGGAAAGGAGACTGGTAGCATTTGTCAAATGGTTGTGCAAAGACATCTCAGGTAATTTCTGGAGCTTCTGATATATTGCGCTATTAGCCTTAATTTTCTCCTGTCATTTTTGCATTGACTAAAGAAATTATCCTTTTGACTAGAGAAATTATTCTCTTGGGATCTACAAGAGAATATTAGAATAAGATTAAATAACATATTTAGCAAAGAAAGTTAAAAAGTAAGTAAGAATGAGGTATCTTTTAATTTTAGAAGATAGGAATACCACATTGTAAATTCTCTAACAATTTTTGTATGATCAGAATTTCCCAATCAGGTTACATTTGTTGGTTACTTTCAAAAAATTCTAAAATAGAGTGTTCATATATATATTTACATCAAAATATATAGTTTTATTTGAAGCAAAATGCATATCACACAGCTCTCAGTAATATTTTGCTTATGTCATTTTCAAATTAATAAGTGTTATTTAAATCAAAATGATTTTGCAAAAATGTAATTTCTTATTATTAAAAGAAACAACTGGGAAAGTTTAAAACAGTCTTCAGCTGCCAGTATAGTGGCATACAGATGTAATCCCAGCTACTCTGGTGCTGAGGAAGGAAGATCATGAATTTGAGGCCAGCCTTGGCAATGTAGCCAAATCTTGGATCAAAATAAAAATAAAAAGAGCTAGAAATGTAGCTCAGGGCTCAGGGGGAAGATCCTGGTTCCATCAAAATAGACAGAGAGATAGAGACAGAGAGAGAGAAGAAAGGAAGAGAAAGAAAAGAACAGAACAGAACAGAAAAGAAAAATAGTTCAGGTGATTAAGATATAGGGTATTCATCATTAGCTCTTTCCAGTGCAGACTATAGGTAAAGATAATTGGGATTCAAACAGTGAAACTGATCATAGGCCAATTTCCCACTATCTAGATATGAAAACTTAGAGAAGTGAAAAAATATTTCTGGATTGGGATAAATCACAGTTAACTGAACACATGGCAATAGTTAATATCTGAGATCTTGATACAAACATTTTAAAAATTGTAACCTTGTGAAAATAAGACCAAAATTCAGTTAAAACCACACTTGGAGGTGATTGTTTTCCTTTTATATCAGTATGTTTCTCCTATCTCTAACTCTATGCCCTCAATATACATACATGTATTACTGAAGAAATGAAAAAGTCCTATGCACACGGATGTATTGGCTAATGAGTTATCTGTGCCTACCAAAATATGCATTTTATTAAAATATTTTCTTGAAATGAACTACACACAAATTCCTTATTTTTATTTGAAAGACAATAGCATCTTACTTTCTTTTTAAGTGCTGATAGTTGAACCAAGTGCCTTTGCACTGAACTACATCTTCAGACTTTTTAATTTTTTTTTATTTGAAAGTGAAATTGCAATCCTCCTGCCTCAGCTGCCCATAGTCCTGGGATTATAGGTGTGTACAACTTTTAGTATTGAAATGATGCCAGTGTGTCTTCATATTCTTTCAGATATGGAATAGAATACTAAATGGTAGAATGAAGCACTGACCCAGATTTCTCTGGCTGGTAATCTCTAAGTATAATAAGTTCGGGATTTTGACAGATGATGATCTGTGATGAAACTGGGACAGATATTAGTTTAAAGACTCAGCTGCAAAAACCAGCATTTTTTGCCCTGTTCTGTAGATTTTGCAGACATCCATGCCTTGAAACCTGGTAAATAGTAAGGTTTTTCTTCAATTACAGGTGGTAGGGTACATTATGAGGCACAGTAGCAAGAAAGTATTTCCATTCTGCTGCGCTATTGCTTCCAGCAGTTGAGGCCAGAGGTCGAGGGTGGTGACACAGTGTCGGCTGTACAGACTTGTTCTAGCCTTACCCTTTCTTTACAGAAACTTCACATTTAATATCAAACTATGGTATCTTTCCCTGGCTTGCTGTTCTTGTAGATGCACCCCAGCCATCCTCAGATCTTCTAACAAATGTCTGTGAGCATCATGTGCTTAATTGTAGGGAAGGTCCAGCCGTAATCTCAGGCACCTGTGTCACCACCGGTAGTTTGCTTCTATAGACAAGTTCTTGTCTACAACACTCTCTGACAATGGTGGGAATTTCTGTGGGTCAGCATGCCCTATATACCCTACAAAGCTCCTTTGCCACAGCAGACTGTGTGTCTCTGAGTAGCCCTGCCTTTCTCAAAGAGTTTGAAATCTCAACCTAGGAGGAACTTCTCTCAAGTCCTCAGTTCTCTTAATTGTCCAATGTCTCTCAGCTTGGTGAGTGTATATATGTTTATTTGTACTTGCAAATTATGGCCTGTGTAGAATGTTTTAACCCCTATTAGTAGTTAATACTTTTATAAGGTGATTTATTATATTTAAAATTTCTTACTATATAAAATTATTATTTAAAATTTCTCATTGAATATTAAAATTTCTTTATTTAAATTTTGGGACATTTTTGTTTGTTTCCTGACTAGACTCTTTTTGATCTAAGATATAAATAATTTCATCACTTTTTAAATCACTTTTATAATTCAACTAATTCCTATTTCATATTTGGGGGAGTTATATGTAAAAATTCTATGAGTAAAAACTATTTTGCGAAGTTCAATAAAGTATACCATATATTTTTTTCTCTTTCTTTTAAATTTTATTTTATTGGTACATTTTAGGTTTACAATGTAATGACATTCATCATTGGAAATTTGCACCTTTACATAATCTTTCCTGGTTCTTATTCTTTCCCCTTCCACTGCCCTCCCTTCAACCCCTACATCCCTCTTTGTCAACAAAGACATTGTTTCCCTTTGTTCATTTTCTTATGTTAATTCCATTCCCTTCTTTCCTTTCCCCTACACCTCCCACTTCCCCTTCCCCTTTGCCCCATTAGAAAGTCAATCTTGATTTCAAATATTTGTTGTCAATATGGCCAATCCCCTATCTCTTATTGCAAATATACCAAAAAAGAAGGGCATCTGATCTTGTTCTCCCTGAGGGGTGGAGGAAGGAAGAAGGCCTAGTTGAAATAGCTCCTGGTCTTTTGCTTGCTGTTACGGTTTGGGTCTGGATGTCCCCCAAAGTCTCATTCGGTCAGAGGTAGGTGAATCTGGTATATTTTATGTATAAAATACAGTTACATTCATCATTGGGATCTTGTAACATTACATGAGAATCTTAGTTATTATTTTTTCCCTTCCCCTGCCCTCCATTCACCTCCTCCACCCTTCCCTATTTGCAAAGACCTTGTTTCCATTTTTTTCCTTTTCTCATATTTTTTCTTTTCCCTTTTTTCCTTTCCCCTACCTCCCAACTTCCCTGCTCTTTTAGACCTTTTCTTCCTGTTACACAATATCAATCATACATTTTTAAAATTACAATATTAAGATCTAGGAGACATTACCACAGATTTTACAGAATTTAAAAGGATATAGAAAGCATATTACAAAAATC
>NW_004624840.1:4110764-4134774 GCF_000247695.1 Heterocephalus glaber
CTGATTTCATTTTTCCCAGATCCTCTTTTGTTGCCAGTTCAGAGAGTCCAGGTAGTTGAGTATCAGATTGTTCCATCTTGTTTCCCTTTGCGGTTGCTGTAGGTGATCCATAAGTCTGTTTTTGAGGCTTTTTTACAAGTCTTCTCATTTCCCCAGGCGGGGGGGGGTGCTTCTGGCACCCGCGCAGCTCACCTTCTCTGCCCTAGGAGCTTGGGATGGGCACAGGGGAGCTTCCTTCCGGGTGCTGGGACCAGCTCACCTTCTCTGCCCTAGGAACGTGGGATGGCAGCAGGGGAGCTTCCTTCCGGATGCTGGGACTGGCTCACCTTCTCTGCCCTAGGAGCTTGGAACAGTGGTGGGGGAGCTTCCTTCCGGGTGCTGTGATTTGCTCAGCTTCTCTGCCCTAGGAACTTGGGATGGCAGCAGGGAAGCTTCCTTCCAGACGCTGGGACCAGCTCAGCTTCTCTGCCCAAGTACACCATATTTTTGAGAAAAAAAGTCATTAAAGGAAGAAACTAAATATTCCTAAACCTTTTCATTGTTTTCTGAGAAATAACCACCTTTTTCACTACCTTTCACTTGAGAAAGTGAAGATAACTACCTAAGGATTAGATATAAGACAAATGAATTAATTATATTATCTTGACAACTAAAATAGTCTTTCTTCAACCATTCAGGTAATTATGAGCTTTTTCACGACTATGGTTAGTAATGTTTTAATTGTTTTTCCTGCTAATATATTTAGAATCATTTTAATGATAATAAGGGAAAGAAGGTAAAATGGTAAATGAGCTGGCATTAAAGAGAAAGAAAGAGAAAGAGAGAGAGAACACAATTAAATAAAGCTTTGATCTTCTTGTTCTTTGCACAGCCATAACTTCCCAGAAAAGAAGCATAGGAAAGGAATTAAAGAGAAATAAATTTTCTACTTCATAGTTGTTCTGGAATTTTAATTATATTTATTTTCTTTATTCTCAATTTGATTTTCATTAACAACTCTGCTCACTTTTTCTCAAAGTCTAACATCTGCTCAATGTTAAAAGTTAGTGTCCCTAATAAAGTTTTAAGCTGTGCCTCTAGGCACAATGAGTCCAAAAATTGTCCATAATCATTTCTACTAGTTTAGAAGTGGAAGGGTCTTTAAAGACTTGTCTACTGATTTCTTCACTTGGTAGAAAAGCAAGATGAAGCTAAGAAAGTTAAGAAGTCAAATCATTAAAACCATGGTTTGACATGGGAATGGGTAATTGACATTTGGATTCCCAGAAAAGTGATTTTTTTTTCTATAACTTTAGTTCTTTCTCTATCAAAAAATCTTGATATCACTAAATCCAACTTTCACAGTACATTACCAAGTTGCTCAAAAAACATTACCCAGATAAAAGAAAAACTGTAGCCTGTAGCCATTACTCATATTGTTTACATTTGCCTAATGGTGTATAGTTAACATTTGAGTGTTCTGACACATTAATCAACATGCACAACTGAAAAGAGGAGAGACTTAATTTAGCTCAGTTTCAGGTGTTTTCATTCCAGTCAGTTTCTTTCTTTCTTACGTGATCTCTAAGTCGTGGTGGGCTGGTGTGATGGAGCAAAGCCACATGGTTCATGGTGGCTAACAAGCACAGCAGGGGAACAGTGTCCAGGATGAAGACAACAGGACAAGACACAGACCCCAGAGCCACAGCCCCATTACCCACCTAGACACACCCACATATGTGAACCACCTATTCCTGAGGAGGACACCAAAGCCAGTTGAAGTTGGTACTCTCCCCTAACCACCAAACCCCACCTCTTATCAACTTGTAACCTTATGTGACAATCTCCAAACAAAGGCAATTGTTAGTACATAATTCCACCTAACATAATATAGGTATCCAGTGTACACCTGGAAATGTTACATTTCCTTCCCCAAAGTTTCAGCAGTTTCAGTATTTTTCAAAAGTCCAAGTCCTAGTCTCTTCTGATATCCATGGCAAACTCTTATCTATGAATTTTTTAAAATAAAAAAACATATTACACAATCTCAAGTTATAGTATCAAAAGGTAAAGATTCCCATTCCAAAAAGAAGGAATAGGGGAATAAAAAATAAAATCAAATCAAACAAGACTGAAACCCAGAAGGACAAACAGAAGTTTCTAACTCCATTTTTGTCAGGGTAACATGTGAGTTCCAAAAGGTTAGGGAGGCTCATTCTTATGCTCTGTTGGTTGCAGCCTATATGTCCTCTCTTGGGCTGGCTCTTCCACCCACAGCCTTTAGTTTGCCTCACCTAATATTCCACATTCCTGACACCTTTGACTTCCTGAGGCCTCCACTGTACTTTTAGCTTCATTTGCACAGCTGCACACACTGCCCTCTCAAGGGTTCCTTTCCTGACCTTCCAGGTCTTCTTTGAAATCTGAGTCAAAGCCTTCCTTACTTTACAACCCTTGCATTCTGCCTGTTGGTAAAACCAGCATAAAATGGATGACTCCAATATGTGATAACAGTGTAGGTAGTAGTAAGCCCCCCTTGGGCCATGGCTACAGCACCTTCTGAGAACCTGGATAGCTGAGTGGAGTAAAGAAATCTTTAGCATTCAGTTCTCTAGGAGGACCTTCTTAAGCAGATATTCCACGGACTCTCTTCTCAAATGAAAGCTTTACAGTATTGTATCTTTGAGTCTGTAATTGGTGGCATCTTACTTTTATTGAGATGTTTTCATGGCATCTTTCTTCTTGTCTCTGTACATAGTATTTGGTCCTTTATAAAATAGTGCTAATGTCTTCAGCAACCACACCTCTTTTGGCTCCAACTTTCCACTTGGCTCCTACTGGGCCAAATTTACATTTTCCAAATTTTTTCTCTGGCTTTTATCCCTGAGTCTCACTTTAAATCTAGCTAAATATAAGCAGTAATCCTTATGCTGTAGCCTGACTGTTGAGCTATCATGAAATTTCCTTCATCAGATCAAATAGTTCAGGGCTCTTAATCTTAGACTCCTGCAAAGTCTTAGCATATGGAGAAAATGAAGACAAATTTTCAATCAGTGCATAATTCGGAAGTCCCCTAGTCAAACTGCCAATGGAGTCATTATTCCCAACTGAAATGAAATTTGGCCTTTATTGTCCACATTCCTATCAGCATTCTGGTCTTCTGAGTTCTGATCTGAACTCTCACCGAGCTCTGTTTATAGCACTCTGGGCCTATTCTAGCCCACATCTCCAAAACTTTCCAAACTCCTTCCACAAATCAATTTCAAAGCTTTATAAACCATATGATCAGGATCAGTCACAGTAATGTTCTCACTTCTCTGGTAATAATTATAGTCTGCTTTACATTATTGTAACACATTAACCAACACACAACTTAAAGGAGGAGAGATTTAATTTAGCTCACAATTTCAAGGATTTTCAGTCTGGAATTAATTGGCTGGCTCCAAACCAGAAATGTCATGGCACAAAGAGCAAAGCCATTTAGCTCATGGGAGCCTGGAAATATAATAGGGTAGCAATGCCAGAGAAAAAGGGGTGAGGGTCCAGGCATAGATGCCAAGGCCACATTTCCTTGACCCACCTAGACACACTGAGACTTGTGCTCCACCAATCTCTTGGGCAGATCTTAAAGCCGTTTCAAGTTCACTTTCTGCCCTAACCACAGCATCACACTGAGACATAATGATAATTTAATATTTTAAGTCAAAATGATCCTATCCTGGTTTTCTCAACAAACCTCAAATATTCATTCCTTTCTTCATTCAATAAATAATTACAAATCAACTTCACTGTGTTTCTAGTATGGGCTTAGATCTACAAGAAGTCAAAATAAAAAAAATAGAAAAAAGCAGAAATGTTTTACTTTATATAAAAGTTTAAAATCTATATGTTATACAACATAAGCACATTTGATTGGCATTAGTACATTTAAAATGTTAGCTTTAGGTAACGAATTATATGGATCATACATTCTAAACAGAAATGGCATACACATAGTGGAATGGGTTTAATCAATAAGGTTTCTCACAAGGTTAAATGGCATAATGAATACAAGGACAGATAAAACTTGAATAAAGATAAGAAGAAAGAATTATTAAAGGAAATGGTAGGTAAACAAACATAACTCATGACCTAAGAAACTAATTTTAAGTGGCAATGTATATCTGTAGCATAAGGAAAGAAGACTCATTAAAAGTTTATTTGTATAAACCAAAATTCTATTAGATATACAAAAACATTGGTATATAGATAGGGAGAGAGATAGGAAGACAGGTAGATGATAGAACTACATGTGTACTTGTACTTACAGATTCATTTATTCATCTTCTACTGTGTTAGACAATCTGTGTTATAGAGGAAAGTGTATTAGTTCCGAAGGTGATTTCCTGGTTCAGTTTTCACATTCAACACTTGTGGGTGATATTGGAAGAAAACATTAAATTCTCTATGCCTCCATTTTCTTGTCTTTAAAGGAAGTGGCTATGACACCTACATATATTACTGTGGATGAAATGGGGTAACCTCTATAAAGTTTGCTATGGTAAAATGACTCTACAAATTGTATTAATGTAAACTGTTTCAGTAAAATATAGAGATAAATTATTGAAATGTGAATTTGAAAGAATGTCTCAATTTACTTAAGTCAATAAAGTTTCAAGTGGGAGGATTTGAAAACATAAATAGCATAAATAAAATTTCACATCTAATCAATAAGTAAAAATTTTGCTTCAGTATTCTAAACTTTGCTTCAGTATTTAATAAATAAATGACAAATATAAAATACCTACATTTCTTGGGATAAACAGTTGAGCGAGAATGACAAACTGTTGTTCATTTTGGTCATGATGTGCTTGTATTTTTCTTTCACACATTTTAACACAAACTAGTAGGAATTGTTTTTCTACTATAGGAATTTCTTCATTCATTTTTCATTACCTGCCTGAATCCACTAGATTTTAAAATTTGCTACCTCCAATTAATTTTCTCCTGACCAGTCTACCTAGTGCAGATCTACATGTGAGTAGTGAGGAAAAATAAATATGAAAAATAATGTCTTGAAGGAAGAGCTGTCACTATAGAAAAGTCGAAGCTATATTTATATTTAAATATAACACCCCCAGAGGTAAACTATAGTTCTCTCACTTTAATATGTTGCTTATAAAGTATGCATTTCCATCAAGGTATAAGATGATGTTATCATAAATAATTCAAGTTAGTAATCTACTGCACAGCATTTATTAGAAACAGCTAACTGATGAAATATGTAGAATGGCCACTTACATTTTGTACAGCTTTAAGCGTGTTAAGGCAACTATGCCTTTTAGCTACAGAAGGATATGTATGACTTTTCCTGCAATGATTAGCACAAAGAAAGCTATTGCTTCCTGAGTATATAATCTGTAGGGTACATTTGATTTTCAGGTAAGGAAAAGCAAGACAAAGAATTTTTGTGATTGCATATTTTCTCATTGGTGTCTGTCTTCAAATTAGACAGTAGTAAAGGGGAATTATAAGTACTCTAAATCCATAGGTTATAATTTGAGTGGTTTATGTTCCCTAGAATTCACATGTTGGAAAATAATTCCCCAACCCAACATCTTTGTGAGGTGAGTTGTTCTGAATGTAGTCGGGTAGTAAGGGTCCTACCCTTATAAACAGATTAGTGACATTAATAAAAGGGCTGATGGGAGTGTATTTACTCTCTTCCTTTTAAATTCAGCTATGTGAGGGAACAGAAAGAAAGCCCTAACCTGATTTAGTGCTTTGATTTTGGACTATCCAGACTCAATGAATGTACCACAGTTTATTTATCCATGCATCTATTGAACATATTATTTTGAAATTTGTCAATTTTTGGATTGTTTTCTCAAGGTCTGTGAAGTATGCTGCTGGAATTTCAATTGGGATTGCATTGAATCTATATAGCCATTTTGGAAGTATGGCCATTTTCACTATATTGGTTCTTCCAAGGAATGTCTTTCCATTTTCTGATATCCTCTTTGATCTCTTTTTTCAGAGTGCTATAGTTTTCAGAGTAGAGGTCTTTGATTTCTTTCATTAGGTTGATTCCTAGATATTTCATTTTTTAGATACTATTGTGAAGGAAGTTGTTTCTGCAGCTCCTCTTTCAGTGAATCTCTTGTTCATGTACAGGAAAGCTATTGATTTTTGTGTGTTGGCCTTGTATCTAGCTACTCTACTGAATTTGTTTAATCTAGAAGACTTTTGGTGGAGTTCTTGGGGTTTTCTATATAGAATATCATGTCCTCTGCAAATAAAGACAATTTAACTTGTTGGTTTCCTATTTTTATTCCTTTTATTTCTTTCTCTTGTGTAGTTGTTGTGGCTAATGTTTCCAAAACTATATTGAACAGGAGTCATGATAGAATTAAAGGAATCATACCACAGTGATATATGTGCACCTATGTTCATAGAGGCAAGTTTGTAATACCTAAAGATTTTTTAAAAAATAAATTGGAGTACTACTCAGCCATAAAGAATGATAGAGACATATATAGCTAAATGCATGCACATTGAGGTAATACTCTTAAGCGAAATAAATAGGACACAAGTGTAAATACCACATAGTTTCTCTGGTGTGAGAAACTGAAAGTGTAAATAAGGATCAAAAGGTATAATAGATAATGTGAAATAGGAAGCAAAGGGGCAAAGGAGAAGGGGAAGTGGGAGGGATAGGGGAAAGGAAAGAAGGGAATGGAATTAACATGAGAAAAGGAAAAAATGGAAACAAAGTCTTTGTGAATAGGGAGGGGTGGAGAGGTTGAAGTAAGGGAAGAGGAATGGGGAAATAAAAGAACCAAGATAGATTTTGTAAAGGTACAGATTTTCAATGATGAATGTCATTATACTGTATACCTAAAAGGTACCAATAAAATTAATAAAGTAATGTAATTCTTGTAGTCAGTAGTATTATAAGAAAGTAAGACAGGCAAACAGTGATGATAAATGTACCCTTTGTTTTTAAAAGGAGAAAAAAGAAAAAGCATATTTATTAATCACCTATTTATATCAGACTATGTACTAAGCATGGAATGCTTGATTTTTACAAAAATGTAAACATTATAATCTCTACACACAAGGAAATTCAGACTAAGTAGTTAAAAAGTAATTTGACCAAGGCATCATGTGTGGAAAAAGTTCAAATCAAAGCTTCATTGATTTATAACATCATAGCATTGGCTTTTAACTGCTCTTTTGTTCTTTGTTTCTTAATGAAAAAATATATTTCATATTAGAAGAAATTTTCTGAGGATATTGTAATAATTAAAAGAATTAAATCTCAGTTGCTTTCATTGCATAATTTCTGGTTACTCTTTTCTCTTATTCTTAAAATATGAGTCATATAAAAGAATTGTTAAAAACACTACAATGAAAAAAAACACTACAATGATGATACTGTATTAAGCTGAAGAAAATGATTTCCTCTGCATATTTTTTTTGGGGGGGAAATATTTATTGAATGATTAATTCTACATTCTTGCTCATTTTTACTAATTGTGTTGGAGTAAAAAATAAATTATATGAGATTTTGACCAAAAGCTGTGAAAAACTCAGGAAACTTCATTGAGAATAAATGTTTCTCAGAAGCTCATAAGTGAACAAGCCAGCTCCTTGTGGTCATTTATCTTTTTTGATTGCAACCATTTATCAAACTTCTTTTGCCTACCCATATTTGTTAGTACAAGTCAACTTTCTTACTTAATCAACAGTGATAAAGCTACTTTACATGACTTGGCTTTTTAAAAATAAATTACCAGCCTTATGGCCAACCTTATGTTCATTTCCTTTGTCATTGTTTCTGATCACTTTTTAAAGCAATTTAAAGGATGAGGGTGAGGTGGCAACACAAACAAGGAAGAAAGGAAGGCATGTCACACTGCTGCAAACTGAAAATTCATTCCACACTTGTGATACAAGGAAAATAGGGTCTCAATATATAGTTCAAGTTGTTCCTGAACTCATTATGTAGCCCAGGCTAACCTCGAACTCATGGTAATCCTCCTGCCTCAGCCTCCTGAGTGATGGGATTACAAGCATGTGCCACCACACTAGGCTTGGGAAAATAAAATATCTTGAAATTCTTTTGTATGTTACCAATAAAATCATATGTAAACTGTTCTTTAAAAATTATACTCTTCTGCATATTCATATAGAGAATAAGATTTATGATTGCATGATGTTTAATCACTGTATTTAGGTTGTATGAAAAGACAGATTTTATGTTTATGTCAATATAGATATTTTAAGTGTGGCTCAATTTTATTATCATTATTTTATATTATGAAAAATATCTACAGATTGGAATGCTTCAGATGATGGATTTCATTCAAAAAATAAAATGTCATCTCTGAAATTCAGATAATGAAGATAAATTTTCTTATAAAATATTGAATTAAACATTTTCTTTAAGGATAGTAAATGCTACTAAGAATAAATATTGCTAAATTAAGAAGACACGTAATTGTAAATTTTGAATAATAGAATTTAGATCACATATGATAATTCCGAATGGTTCTGTTAAAATGTTCCTAAAGCTTATAACCTACCCAGAGAATTAGCTATAGTTTTTCAAAAGCATTTTTAGTAAATTTACACACAAACATAAAATTGTGTCTGAAAACTGATGACTCAAATATATATTTTAATAGATATTTCTAGCACTAAATCTGGTACTTTTTTTCAGTATGGACAGCATAGTAATAATATTAACGTGTTAAAAACATTGAAAGCATTTTTAAAAAACTATTTAAATTTTAAATTGTGAATTATAGCAAACATGAAAAAAGGTACAAAAGACAAAACTCTATAAAGAATTATTCAAAAGTGAATGGATTTAACCATACACAAATATAATAAACAATATAATTTAGTATTTCCAAAAACATTTTAATTATCAATACAAATACTAACCACTCTCTTCTTCCCCCCAATTATCATGATTCTGGTTTCTGGTAGTGTAATTGTTTCAGTTATAAACGGACTGTGTACCAGTCGCCCCACACAGTAGCTGTTCTTGGATATCCTGTTCATCTGGACATTTATGAGATTCAACACTGTCTGGATGTTCAACATACAAAAATCAATCAGACGGACCGGGGATTTAGCTCAGTGGTTCTGCCATGCAAGGTCCTGAGTTGGATCCCTAACACCAAAAAAATAAAAAATAAATAAAAAAAATCAAGCAGAATGATATATCCTCTTGACAAAATGAAAGACAAAATCACATAATTATCTTCATAGATGCAGGAAGAATATTTGAAAAAATCCAACTTCTCTTAATGGTAATGACTTTTAACAAATTAGATATAAAAGTAAATTATTTCAACACAATAAATTTCACATATGAAAACCCTATAATAAAGATCATAATGAATGGGGAAAAATTAAAGCTCTTCTAAGAACCATTCCTCACCACTACTCCACATACTTCCTCACTAACAGCCCCCCCCAATATTACACATAATACTAGATATAATAGTCCTAAGTGGATAGATCAGGCTAGAAAGAGAAATGAAAGACATTCATATCAAAAGATAAAAAATAAAATTATCTCATTTTGCAGTTGACATTATTGTACAGCTAGAAAAATATAAACATTTCACAATCTGTCATAACAAATCCATTAATTCATTAAAGTGACAGGATAATCAGCATACAAAAATCCGTAACACTTTTATACACCAAGAAGGAACTATATGAAGTACTAATGAAGATAATATCTCATTTACATAGAAAGAAGAATAAAATATTTAGATATTAACATAGCTAAAGAGAAGAAAGTCTTACACACAAAAATTTATAAAACGTTGATTAAAGGAACTTAAAAAGACACAAATAAATGGAAGATATTCCATGTTTATTGATCGGAAGTATTAGTGCTGTTAAATTGTCCATCCTGCTCAAAGTCATATACAGATACAATGCAATCACTATTAAAACCTTAGTTAGACACTGGGCAACATTGTTTTAAAAATAAATATGTAGATCAACAGAACACACTACAGAATTCAAAAATAGGCCCACAGAAAGGTTAGCTGAATATTGAAAAAGGTGTCAAAATAACACAAAGGTGAGTGAGCAAGAATTTTACAAGTGTATTGAGGAACCTGGATATCTGCAGTGAGAAAAAAATGAAACTGGACCCTAACTTAAACCACATTGAAAAGTCAACTAAAAATGGTTTAAAGGTTTAAACATATTTCTTGAAATTATAAGTATTCTAGAAGAAATGGGGAACATTCTCTTTGATATTGGGCTTGACAATTATTTTTTGAGATGTAACATCAAAGACACAGAAAACAAAAACAAAATGGATGAATAGGTATACAGTCAACAAGAAAAAAGATTTCAAG
Source organism: Heterocephalus glaber (assembly GCF_000247695.1). The sequence goes on from NW_004624840.1 coordinate 4,121,117, forward strand.
ACTGCAAATAAAACAATCATCAAAAAGAAAAAGTAACCTTTGAAATTAAAATTTACAGTCCGTATTTGTAATTGTAGTTAATATTTAAAAGTATGAAGTACTCAAGTGTAGAGCAAAAATACAATAATTTGACTTACAAATGGAAAAAGACATAGATACTTCTCCAAAGAATTAACTGAAATGGTCAATATGTGAAAAGGTGCTCAATGTTGCTAATCATAAGAGAAATGCAAATCAAATCTACAAGGGGAAGTTATCTCACACCAGTTGCATAACTAACTGCTCCAAGACAGAAACATCTTGAAAAGAATGTGGCAGAGGAAATCTGTTCAACCCATGGTATCTGGGAAGCAGAGAGCAGGGGACAAGCCTAAGAGTTTCTGATCCACTAAGACACACCCAGAAGTTTGCTTCAATAATGTACTAGGCCTCTCTGAAGTCAATCAAATTAACAATCAATATTAATCATCATAATTACATTGAGAAATTATTAAGAAAGAAGGGAATCTTGCCACTTGTGATAACATGGTTGGAGTTGGAAGACATGCTAGGCAAAATAAGCTACATACAAAAAGAGAAATATTGAATGATTTTAGTTATATGTCAACTCTATAGCAGTAAATTCATGGAAATAGAGAGTAGTAGGATGATTACCAAGGGCTCTGGGGGTGGAATATAGTGATCAAAAATGATAACGTTGGTAAAGGGTACAAAGTTTCAGTTACAAATTAATAACTTTGGGAGTTACAACATAAAATATGGTGAAAATAGTTAACAAAAATGTATAGTATGCCTGTAATTTGCTTACAGGAAGATCTTGTAATAAATCTTACACTCACATGCACACACACATACACACACAATTGAAAATATATAGAATTAATAGATATGCTAATTAGATTTATAGTGGAGGTCATTTTACAATATTTATATTTTTCAAGACATCCAGGTGAACACTTAAATTTTTGCAAGCTATTAAGTCAAAAATATCTCAACCCTATTGTTAAAATGAAAAAGGAAGGAAAGAAAGAAGGGCGATGAAATAAAAAGACAAACAGAAAAAATGAAAGTAAAAGAAAGAAAGAAAGAGAGAGAGAAAGGAAGGAAGAAAGAAAGAAAGAAAGAAAGAAAGAAAGAAAGAAAGAAAGAAAGAAAAAGGTGGGCAAATATACTTATATACTTGCTGATAGGAAGTGAATTTGCCTTTAAAACACCCTTAATAGGATATTGCTCCCTCAGAACAACCTATAGCAAACAGAATCTAGGATTTGTCATACATATATTGGAGAATTCTTTCTAAGCTATTCAATTTTCCAATATCAAATAGAGCTGCCATAATTTAAATGCTTGCCACTGTGTGCAGAGCCTTACAAACCTATTAGGGAATTTATTTCTCCTGGGACAGAGGTATATCTCACACAAAAAAAATGAAAACCTGGGAAATTACTTCCATTTCCCAGAGCTTTTTTAATTTTTTTTTTTTGCTTATCTGAGGCTGTTGCCCTTTTTATTATTAAATCAGGCCCATTCTATTTGTAAGATGCATTTTCAAGCATTAAAACTTTTCAGTCCATTTCACTAAGACAATTCTCACATTTTAAAGCCCCAATCCCTTTTACGTCTGATCACAGGCTCAAGAACCTGCAAGGGGAAGAACAGTGCCTCTCTTGTTCTCCGTTCATTCTATGACTGGTTTCCTCCATTGTGGGGGTGATAAAATAATGGATTAATGTCAAAAGGTAAAATCATTGGATGTATGACTGCTTTTCACAATGTTACTCTTTGTAGGTCCTTCTGTTCACATTTTGGGGGCCTCTTGGTGCTCTAGGAAGATCCACTCCTCAGATTTCAGATATGGATAATATATTTTCATTAATACTTAGAACTTCATGATAATATCCATCTTGTGACTGTCATCTTCAGATAGTGAATAGGTCTAAGAGTGAAAAACTATGGGAAACTCTGACATGCCTGTTAAAATGGGACCCTATGTGACTAAATAGCTGCAGAACTTTCCAGGCTTACCTGAATGAATCTCCGGAATGTGTGGCAAATAAACTTGTTTCCTGCTCTCTAAATGCATTGGTATCTAAGAGAAAACTACTACCTATCATAAAAGCATGGAAGACTCTTGCCTATTTTTCTGGTATATACTGCTCACATATCTTGCCATCTGCAGGAATCTAAATTATGTTTCTGGTATCTGCACAGGAAGAAAGAGAAAAATTGTATTTGCCAAAAGACTGAAGTTTGATAAAGGACTGGAGAGTACTTTGTTATATCTTAAAGGAAGGGGCAAGCACAAAAATGAGATGAATCTTAAGAATAAAAGTAAAATGGAACCACTAGGATTATTAGAGATCACCGAAGGGGAGATGTAAGACATGTGGCAAATCCTGACTGGACATAGTTGCTGGAGAATAACAAAGTAATTTTTTTATTTGTGCATTAAAGTCAACCCACTCAATGCATCAGTTGTATTTTTAACTCATTTGAGTTTCTTGTCTAAATTGTCTCTTTATAATTACTTTAACTTTTTCTTTTATGATTTTTCTTTTGTTTTTGGTTTATATGCTTTTAATTCCCTTCTCAATCAAGCAACATAAAAATTATTCAGCCATTGACATTTCACTATTCACTTTCTGTCCTCAAATATTAAGGCAGATGTTATATCTTCTATTACTCTATAACTGATTTTGTAAGATGTATCTTCAGTATACGTCTTATTGAGATTCTGATGCATTTGATACTGTTTAGCATTTTTTAAAACTCTACTTCTTTCTAGCTTATCTGACAATGCATTGTCTAATTTTTACTTTGAAACCTATTCTATTCTCATTTAAAGTTTTGACACCTATATTTAATCTTTAAATATACAATCACCTAAGGAATTACAAATTAGTCCATTGTTCATAGTTTTTGTATTTTCTGTTTGGTTTTTCTAATTTACTCCCTTATTAAAAATTTCATCAAAATATTAATGATTGCCAATATCTCTTTTTAGCTGTCACCTCATACTGCATTTCAGTCTTAAGCATTTAGGTACATGTAAGTCAGATCTGCATGTTTGAAAAGTTACCTCTAGCTCATAATATTTACAAAAAGAATTGAATACTATTTTCATGTGTTAAACTTCATATATATATATATATATATATATAACCTACATTCCTGATAAAAACATATTTTAGGTACACAGATCTACAAAATGCAATCCATTTTGTATTTTTTCACCTCCTCCCATCTCCATTCCATTATCAACACCATCAGAAAGGCTTTCCTGAAATTTACTTCATCTGCTTTGCTCTCATATTAACCTGCACATACTTATTTTAATACCTGCATTGTAGTTGGCCCACTCATGTGCTTGCCTCGCTCATTAAAATGTATACTTATGCAGGATGGAAGCTATTAGGCACTTTTCTAGTATTGAATCTGACAAAGTCTACAATCAAATAGTATAGATTCCACAAGTATTTTCTGCCTTGAACTGATTTTCAGTATTCTCTTCTGAAATAGTATTTTTCTTCTCACAATAATTTTGGTAGATGACATCTATGTGTTACACTTAGTAAACAAGAATTGTGGTGTGTAAATATTAGTTACAGCTAACAATCTCAATTTATTTCTGAAGTGGAGCAGTATATAAATAAAGAGCTTGCAAACTGATTGCTAAATTTAATTTATGAATTCTTTCATTGCTCTTTAACTATATGTAATAGAAATTTTTTAAAAAGTATCGAAAAAGTCAGGAAAATGTCAGTTTGTATGGAAGAAGCTGTAAAAGTACAAGAACACTTCAGTAAACTGCTGTAAAATAAATTTAAAATGTTCTTGTTTTTTCCATTTCTACTGTGCAATGTACTATTTCCCTTCTTTTGAATTAGCCAAAGCCCTTAGCAAACAGATTTATTTGATCTTGCTGTACACTGGATTTCTAAAGCCAGTTTTCTCACTTTTATTTTCTGCAAAATATATAAATTTGTAGTTTACAATGATGGCTGCTCTTTACCATGTTTTAGCATTTTTTCTCATTACAATCTGATGTCTACATCCTCTTGATATTTTTTCTCCATCATTTCACAGCATGTGGCAACGTTGACCACTTCCCTTGGACATACAGTACTTCTTCCTTCTCCAAATATTTTTCTACCCCAGCTGCTCATTCTGTTTCATTTGTCTTCAAGAGAGAAAAGGCAACATTGATTTATTCAATCAAAAAACATGTTAAATATCTCTTGCATCTCATCATTTTGCAAATGATAACACAGTGCTTCTTTCCAAGTAACTTCCTATTTTAATGGAAAGAGAAACCAATTTAAAAATGTAAAACTGGGGTCATTTTAATGGCAGAGTGTTTACAATGAAGAGCCTAATAATGGGTGTCATTCTGAATAAAGAGGCTCATTGGGGTTTTTTAATCAAAAGGACACTAAAAGAAAAAAATCTAGATATCATATATGAGTGAGCATAGTGAGAATTTTTCCATAGAACTTTTATTCCTAGGTAAAGCAGTGGAAAAGTAAATTCAACTACGAATCATTGGTAGAAAATAAGAAAGTATAAAATTAAGATTGAGCAGCTTTATGTCCATAAGTAACAGTCAGTGCTTTAGAAATTCTTATGCTAATTTCTCACCTTCTACAACTAATATGTCCTCTAACAGTTTTTTGATTGCATAAAAAGCTATGTGGTATTTATATAACATTCTCTCTTTTTCCCCATCTGGTACATTGTATATCTAATTTGAGTGCAGTAGTCTGCTGTAGCCCACAGCTTTTATCACAGTTTTTGTGATATTTCATACTGATAGGATGACTCCTGTCATTCAGAATGCTCTTACAAAGTCTTTTGAGGACTAATAAATATGAAAAATAATCCTTCATGACATTTCCTTCAATTTAAGGTAACAGTTTCTCTATAGCTGCCTGATTTACTGATAACTGTCATTGGGGAAAAGGAATTGTCTGCAGCCCAATGTAGATGAAAATAAATAATGCTGCAGATTAACTGTAAGTGTAACCTTGCTAGAGACATTGTATCTATTTGAGACATATTGCAGCTAGAAGGAAGACAAATACTGAAGATGAGAACCTTACAATTTGCAGAACAATGTAGTTTTCCTGTTTCCCTTAACAAAAATCAAACTTTTCTTTCTTTCTTCTTTTCGTTCTCTCTCTCCCTCTCTTCCTTCCATTTCTTTCTTCCTTCCTTTTCTTTCTTTCCTTCTTTCCTCTTTCTTTCCTTTCTTTCTTTCCTTTTTCTTTCTTTCTTTTCTTTCTTTCCTTTCTTTCTTTCTTTCTTTCTTTCTCTGTCTCTCTTTCTCTTCCTTTCTTCCTTTAGGCCTTTAAAAAAATTTCTATTTAACTAGACTAGAGACTACATCTCAGTCTCTTCCTGTATAATACTGAACCACAATTATACTTGCCTTATAAAATTGTTCTGATGATTAACTGTGAAAGTCTTACAATAGTGATGACATACAACAAGCACTATTTTCATGTTTTAATTTTTGAATCATATCCTAAAAATTTCTTTCAGAACCTTTACTCAGGGCTAGTCAAACCTTCAGGAAATCGTAATATAAGTGAGGGACTCATGAGTCTCTCTCTTACATTCTATAGATAGAGAGAATTGTCCCTAAGTTTTTTCTGTCCTAAGAGCAGGGAGCTGTGAACACCACTTTGCAAGGAAAAAAGAACTTTGAAGCTATAATTAAAGTTATGGTCCATAAAAAGATAGATAAGGACTCACATGAGCCCAATCTATTTGGATAAACACTTAGAATGCAATACTCTTTGGAATCAAAGATGCAGCAGAAAAAAGAGAGATGTTTCCACCAAGATAATTAAATAGCTACCACACCGTTATTGAAACTGAGAGGGAATAAGATGAAAGACAGAGAACTGGAATCAAAGAAGCAAAGAGCAAGAGAGAGAAAGCGAGAGAATGAGAGACACAGAGAAGATATAGACAGGAGAAGGAGAAGGAGTAAATGATAAAAATATATGAAAATCAGCAATACATAATTTAAAAACACGTCTCATTTTATAAAATCACTTAAGACAGGAACAAAGTTCTAAAATATATAGAAAGGAATCTAACAAAATTGTAAAAAGGTATAATTGAAAGGGAATTGGAAAACATGCATGGAAGACTTCCATTTACAAATTTTTTTAAAAAACATGAATGCTCCCCAAATCCAAGATGTTATGAGAAGAAACATGTTTTGAAGGACATCTTTGCTACTAATTAGAATATATTATGAAAAATACTATTTAAATTCTAGCAGTTGTTCAAGATTATAGAAAAAGACTACTATCTATTAAGGAACCCGGAGTCAAAAAGAGAATAATATTTATATACTCAGCTGTAATTTAGTAGCAAAAGCCTTAAAATAACCACAAAATATTATTCAGTAGGATTTTCATACAAAATATTTCAAAAAATTGAACAAATATAGGAAAAGAACAAATTAGATATATTTCTCACAATAGTACAAATACAAAAGCAATTAAATCTTTGGGAAAACTGAAGGAAAATCTTCTGACTTTATATATGTAAATATGCATTAAAAACAGAGATCAAGAATCTTAAAGAAACAATTTTACTCAAATAGTTTATTTAGAAAAAGACACTCAATGTCTAAAGAAGAAAAAGCCAAGTAAATTCATATAAAATAAGTATAAATTTATGAGTGAACTACTTTTGAAAAAAAAAATCAGAATCAAAGAAAGGATACTTCATAATGGTATGATGGGATAATGTAGAGAAAAGAATAAATTTTTCTTTATGAACATGTACCAACACAGTTATATTAACAGAAAATTATGTAGCATGAAAATAACAAGTGGGTAAAAGACAGTAATAGGGCAGAACTTTTGTGTATTGAAAACTTAGTTTCTTATTAAACAGGAAGCCTATTGTTTAAGATGAATAAGTTCTACAGATCTTCTATACAGTTAAGTGCTAATAGCTAAAAACATTTAAAATTTTCTAAGAAGGTAGAACTTATGTTATATTTTTTTCACAAAAATAAGTTAATTAGTTGATTATAAAAGGAACTGGAGAAAACTTTGTGAAGTGGTGGATTTATCTATGGCCTTGATGGTGGTTGTGACCTCATGGGCTTCATGTACTCTCAAACTCAATGAGTTGCATAACTTAAGGACAGCTTTTCACAGGTTCATAATAGTTTAATAAAGCAACAAAAAAAAAAGTTTGTGTGTATATATATATATGTGTGTGTATATATATTCAATATATAGAAATATGAATTAAACAAATATAATCTTTTCTGGGAATGTCTGTGGAATGATGTAACTAGGAAAATTATTCACATATTAAAAATTTAAATGTTATGTACAAAATTTTAATGTTACTCTTTGTGCTATTTATATGTTACAATTTTTTTTTAAATGGGTACAACTACCAGTCATTTGTTCTGGTTTACAACACTACATTCCTATTAAAAACAATTATCATCATAAATTTTGAAAAAGTTTGTATTTAAAAACTGGCTTGAGTTTTGTGAAAATATTTATATCTTTAAATTGTCTTAAAATTAACTATTTTTGTTAACCACTGAAAATGTGTCATAAGCAATACTGACTTTTGTATTTAAATTATAAAATGTATTATTTGATCGAACTCTGCTTTATATTTCTAGAATTTCAAGAGGTTATAGATTTCTTGTTTTATTCACAAATAAAAATTGAAAAATATTTTAGCTTTTAACTAAAATATTTTAGTTTTCATTAGTTGATTAGTTCATTAATTTGTTTATCCAACCAATGCACATACATTTACCTAAGCACAGTGCTAATCTTTGGACTTCAAACATAATTTTAAAAGCATGATTTCCATGTTATTTAGCATATTTGAAATTTTTCTTCCCACTATTTTGGTGTAAAAAAAGGTTTTTTCTAACTAATGCTGAATACCTGGTCAGAAAAAACTAGAAAAAACTTTTTTTTCTGCCAGATGAAAGTATTTGAGAAGAGATATATAACAAGAAGATAACCAAAGTAGTTAGCAGGTTATTAAAGAAATCTATTTCTGTTGATTTCAAAACCATCATTGTGTTCATGTTAAGCACACCATATACTACAGTCAACAAGACCTCCTTACTAATGTTTAAATGAAATAATATATGTAAATCTCACATCTAATTATGACAAAATATAATACAGTTATATTTCTAGAAGTAAATGAGTAAGGCACATTAAAGTATAAATTTCCCAGTTTTTTATTCTTTTATTTTAAAATAACTAGAAACTATACTCATCCTAGTTATGATGGGTGTAATTGTTAAATGCTTAAGTCATGTTTAAAACAATTGTAATCATTTGATCCTGATGATAAAAGTTATAATCACTCATTTTGACAACACAATGATAGGTTCTTTTTATAGATCACTTAGATGTTCTGATCTTAAGGAAGTGCAGTTAAATGACTTACATTTAAATTATAGACCTGTTTAGATTTTTTTTAAAGCCCTATTGGATATTTTAAAAATATAAATATGTCAATTTTAAAGCTCAATTATACAGAAAAGTTATTTTTCATTATCTATTCTTCCATCAAGTAAAGAACTGCTTCTCAAGAAAAGTAATTTACATAATGTTTGAATATATATGTATGTATGTGTGTGTATATATACATATTTTTTATGGCCTGCTTTGTAAATTTACATTCTTTGCAATTGTGAGACATATAGCCACATCATAAATGATTCACATGTTGCCCAGAGGTACAGTTAAAGAAAGCAAACTGATGTCCAGAATGCATGTTTGGATAAAGTTCTATTAATAATAAATTAGTCCTGTCATGTAGAGCTCAGGATATAGTGTCTGTGCACCAAAAATGATAATCTTGAAACTGGGCAACACTTTATTAAGAAAATGTGTCTTCCAGAAGGATAATATATATCATTTTACACTTTGTTTTGATTGCTTCAGACAAATAACAGTTTATGTGGATCTGGGCATTTAAAAAAAATTTGTATGGTATCTAATTAAAAATAAATAAGAAACTTCCATTAGTTTCTATATCAATATATTATCCTCATTTTTGAATACTTTATCAGGTTGATATACTATTCTAACAATATGCTATGAAAACCTTAAAAAAACTTTCATATTTAACCTTTATTTCAACAGACTTCTTATAGTCTAATGAGTTTATAATATTTGAGTCATTTTTATAATGTGCTTCTTTATATAGATGTGAACAATCGTTCACTATATATTTGTATTTTACAGTTATAATTATGAAATATTACACATTTTTTGCAATTTCACAATTATTTTTACCTCATGCAGAATGAATTTACAATTTTTAAGAAAAGTAAAGCTTCTGATTAACAATGTGGATTGAAGGCATCTATTTAGTTTCCTTATTTCTGAAAATTGCCACACTGGCCATAATGTGATTTTTAAAGGTCTTTCCCGGAAGCACAAAACAAAGGAAAGGAAAGAATAGCTAGACATGTTGAGATAAGGAAAGAAGATAGGCAAATAAGAACTGGCTTAATGAAACCAGAAGGTATGACTCTAAGGCAAAAAAGGAAAACTAAGTTTACATCATAAAACTCTCAAACACTGAGGAAGATATGAGAAAAGAGATTTGACAAAGAAATAAAAATGAAAGGAGGGTGAGGTTATCTTTTTACACTAAGGAACCAGTGGAGCTGTTCTACAACCCTGTAAACCTGGAAGTAAACTACAAAGCTTGCAAGAAAAACTCTCTAGCCAGGAGGCCCAATGGAGGACCTAGGTTTCACCCTGCAGTCATGACATTAAGTGAATGATTAATTTCAGGATGTGAAGTCCACCGTCTACTTTCTCCATGTACAGATCAAAATAACTAGATTTAAAAACAAAGAATATTGGAAGCCTCATTGAAATACAGTGCACTGTAAAGTAAATTCTTAACGATGCTCTTGTGAAGTGTGTGTGCTCCAGGGGTGGTCATCTTTTTCGATCAGCTTCTTACTTTTCTATAACTGAGTACAAAATTACAGCCAAAGATCACCACATATTTTAAAAAGTGGACACAAACAAGCAAACAAAAATCAAACAAATACAAATTGGAGGCAACAAAGATGAGATTGGGGTAATAAAACTGAAAAGATTACCATTAATATTCTTACAATTGAGTATCCATAATAAAAAGATGCTATAATAAGTAATTAACAGAAATAAAAATAAAAGTATGATAGGAGAAATTTTAATATATGGGTATATATAAACATATATACATATTCTGACCTAGAAATCAGCAGGGTTTTTTTCCTTTTAGTACCCCTTGTTTGTGATATTTTTGAAATGTTTGTGAATTCTTACTCCTCACCTTAGAAAGGCTATTAGGATGAAAATTAGAGACAGGTTTTCACACTGTGCTAAAACTGCGAATTTTTTCACTCTGATGGAAAGAATGTAAAAATGTTATTTAGAAAGTAATCACAAACACATTTTATCTGGTAGTTTTAAAGTACTATATGTCATATGTAAATTATATATATATATATATTTTTTTTTTTACTTTGAAATTTCCTATATCTCTTCCTCCCATGATTTTAAAGGCTCAGTATGAAAAAAATTCCACATACAGTCATAACAGTACCTGCTTGAAAACAATAAAAAATTCAGAACAAAAGTGAAAGAAATTTTTTCCCAATGTATAGCTTATTGTCTAGTTTCCAAGCCAAAGTGCAGAGAGTGGAATCAAGCTGTTCTGCCTCGGGCTTCCTAAGAGGCTCTTTTGTATACATCATATCAAGAGGTCAGCCAATAACTGGCAGGATATTTGCATTCTGATGACACTCTCCTTTCCGGGTTTCTTTCCTTGGTAACAACCAGTCCCAAATCCCTCTGGCACTTCAAGCAAGATTTCATGATGAGTTCTTAAGACCCCTTATTCATCAACAAGGGACTGATCTTAGGGGTGAAACCTGTAAATGTGTGTTTCACCTTCTGTAGTTTACTTCTTTTAAAAGGTTGATTTTTTTTCCAGATTCTGTTGGTTTGATTTGCTCCAATTCCACCAAATATTTTTTGTTATATTTTGTCCAGAATTTATAATTATTATCTGAGTTAAAGTTAGTCTAAAATTAATCACCTGAACCTATTTTTACTCATAGTTATTGAAACACATTTCTTAAATTGAATTGGAACATATATGTCAGGATATCAGTATTTACTCATATTTATTATAAAACATTCCAAGGCTTAATAATCTATTCTCCAGTATTCCTTATATTAAAAATGTACACAAATTATTTAGTAAACATGAATACCAAATATTTTAATTTTGATAAAAATTAAAATACATTTTGCCTATTTATGCTACTGATGAAGTTACAGTCTTGTTTTGTGAGATCTTATTCATCTTTTACTATTTACAAACAGTGACAAGTAGAATAAGTTACATTTATTTTTGAAAATAATTTTTGATCAGGCTGATTCATTGTCTTTTCAAGTACTTTGAATTTGAACATATTTTTACTGTCTAACAGTATATGATTTGATGCATAGCTAAAATATTTTTTAAAGATATGAATTATGAAGTACAGATTTAGATAAATATAAAGGAAAAGGAAAAGCACTGTTTTCCTACTTCGTGCAATGTTCATTATAGGCTGTTTGGAGAGGCTGACATTTAAGTGCAGCTATGGTGCATGAGAAGAGATCACTTCCACATGTTGGTATAGTATTAGAGTGCAAGTGAGTTCTGGGGTGGAAAAGAGCTCAGTGAGAGGTAAGACTATAATATGAACAGATTGTTATGACACATCAGCATAAATGAAAAGAAAGCATTTAGTAGGAAGATTTGCAAGGGCACAGACACTTGTAAGCCATGGTAGTATGGAGTTTTAATTTTTCTTTTAAGTGAAGAAACAAACAAAACAATCTACTAGAGAATTTGTGAGTTAATATTCTTACTTGTTTCTTAAGAAGGCCTCTGTCTTAGTCAGCTAAATTGGCTATAACAAAATGCCCAAGACTCAAACTGCAAGCATTTATATCTCACAGTTCTGGATGTTAGGGAGTGCCATACTATTTAATTCCAGGAAGAACTCTTCACACCTGACAAATGGCCAGTTCCTTGTTGCACCCATATCTCCCAAAGCCTCTATTTCCACCCATCACATTAGAAGTCAGTTCTTCACCATATAAAATTTGGGGCACAATTCAGTTCATAACAGTGACAATAGGAGAAAATAGGATAAAATGCTTATCAGAACAAGAAATAATTGAAATGAAATACTTAGTAGAGCAAGAAATGCATATTAGGTAAGAACGGTGGCTGCTGATTGGTCAAATATGATTGATTATATTTGCTGATTGGGGGAGTAGAAAAAAAAGTTGGTACAAACTGCAATCTCAGGGTATAATAGAGAAATTTAAAACTGTGTGGGTTATCTGGACAAGATAGCCTTTGATCCCTTTGGAATGAATTTTATTATAATATATTTTTTACTATTACAATGAAAAAATTAGGAAGGTGGTTATGTTATATTCTATCTGGTTGTAAAATGCATATTTACATGCAATTATTTTTTAAAATTTAATAAGCTTGTTATTAAGTTCTTCTGATAAAGTATTAATCTTATATCCATATCCCATTCAGGGCTCGTATATAATTAACTCCTTGTACATCTGTTCTACTTATTGAAATATGGAATTTCAACTCTTCTGCACTGGTTAGTTAGCACCCCACCCCTGGTGGTCTTACTCTTCATTACTCAGGACCTGTAGATCTTTGTGGCCCAGTAACAGGATGATTAAATCCTAGCATATTAAGGAGTGACCAGAACCCTGTTCTGATATTATTATTTAGTGCTGTATTCACTCCACATAACTGATCTAGAAAGTACGCATTTTGGGCACCACACAAGACCAAATACTTTATAGTTGCTCATTTTTTCTTCAGCTAAAATTCCTAGGCTATACTCATTATACACTTTGGACCAATTTCTAAGAAACATTAGAGAATTTGTGTTGTGCTTGTAATAAATATAGAGAGAAATTGAGGTAGACTAGAAATTTTGGTAAAACTATAAATTTTAATTAAGTTTATTCTTATGTTTAATTTTTAGGTCTTGAAATACACAAATTTTATTCACGTCATGATTTAGGCGTTTGTGAACTTTAGTGATTTCATTTGCTTTTGCATTATATTTGATAAATTAAATATTGTTAATGAACATTCTTCTTTTTTATATTTCCATCTTTCATGGATGTGTCACACAGGTCAGTATTCTTACCAAGTGTTATATGGTATCATTCTGAACATACTTATCATTACATTTTCTATTCTTTTCAAAAAGAGAAGGGGCTGAGGATTTAGCTCATTGGCACCATGCCTACCTTGCAAGTGCAAGGTCCTGAGTTTGATCCCTGGTTCCAGAAAAAAAGAAAAAAGAAAGAAACAAAATGTGCTTGCTTTTAGCAATAGTTACAAATGTTACTTAGTTAAAATTTTTTTTTGTATTCAATTCTTTTATTGCTACATTATAGGTATACAACACAATTACATTTCTCATTGGGAATTGTGCCCTTATATAATGCATCTTGGTTCTTATTTTTTCCCTATTCCTAGCCCTCCCTTCACGCCCTCCACCCTTCCCTATTTACAAAGACTTTATTTCCATT
>NW_004624840.1:4159455-4176593 GCF_000247695.1 Heterocephalus glaber
TTTTTTTTTTTTTTGGTACCAGGGATTGAACTCTGGTCCTTGCGCTTGCGCAGCAGGTGGCGAAACCACTGAGCTAAATCATCTAATCTTTATACACACATGTCTTCTTTCAGATTTTGGTTGATTCTTTCATTATGAGTTTCAAAGGCTTTATTTTAAGTTGGAAAAGAGTGGTACAGAAAATTTGTATAAAATGATATTTTGCTGTAAAAACCCAAGATCATCTCTGATTTTCTTTATATTGTGTTAAATGCCGAGGATAAAATGATAACTTATACAAGACTCTGCTCCCCATAACATTAATTACTCTGTAGAAAACATCATAGATTTACTATCCTACACTCACCTTATTGTATTACCTAGGTGTGGGAAATTGTAGAATTTAGCTATCTAGTTGTAAGAATTGATCACAAGAAGTTTGTTAACTGAGAAAATAGTCATTTCTGGGAAATTCCACAAGTCTGTTAAAAGAATGCTAGAAAACTTTAAGAGACATTGTAAAAGTCTCACAGGAGAAAAACAGGTTTTCCTAGTTTTCTTATTTACCATTTCCTGGGATCAGAAAACAGCAACCCAGTGACTCCAAATGGGTGGTGAGAGAGATACAACTCATTATACACATCTGTGATGTTTGTGGTGGGCCGGTGGGCTTGATTTTGGCTGAAGTTGTCCTGCTCTCTTGGTACCCTCTTTTCATTAGTCTGATTCTTTCATTAGTTTAAAAATGAAAGTATAGTTTTAAAATGCTTCCTTTGAAGACAGAGATGTACATAAAAAGCTAAGAATATATTTCATCTCTCAGAGTATACATTTAAAAATATATTTAATATATAACCCACCAACATTAGTTAATATACCACATAATATTTTATATATTTAGGTTATGAATAGAGTTAGATCTTGCATTGATTTCTTGAAATTAAGGCTTTGTAAATTGAATTTTTGAGTGATTTTCACAATTCTTGTAAGTCTGTACAATAGGAAAAGTTAAATTCCAAAATATAGCTCTCTGTATTATATGAAATATGAGAAAATGCAACAATGTGATGATAGTTTAAAAAAGTAACAATCTAAATGAAACTATTATATATATTGTTAGAAATATTTTGCTAATCAAATAATAGATCTCATGAAGAAATTGACTAAAGTAGACTTTATTGAAAGCATACTTGAGGTGTTTTTAAATTTAGTACAGTATTTGCTAAAATCAAAGCAGAATGAAAATTGAAGCTCATTTATAAAATGCTTTATTATGTATTTCTTTCTTGGGATCATAAGTTAATCAGGCAACATAGCAAATATTTATGGGTATTTATAATAAAAAAGGCTTTTTCATATTTAATTATCAAACAAATGCACTATGTCACACTTGAGAAGCTTTTAAATGCTTTAAATACTTTTTTTAGCATTCACCAAGAAACCTCTACCATCTCATTTGTTTGATGGGAATATTTCTGATTAAATAATTAATAACAACCTCCACATCAGTTTTGCACTGCTCTGAATTATTATACACTTTTCACACAACAAAATTTTGAAATGTGTATGGAACTCTCAGTTTCCTCCTTAAACCTATCTTCAAAATGTTCCTTTTCATTGGGTCTACATGCCCCTATATGTCACTGAGTGTGGTTTTTCATATAGACAATTTCCAAGACATGTGAGTGAAGAAAATGCTGCTTTTTAAAAAAAATTTATGTATACTTGATACAGACTAGACATCAATCTATTCCTTTCCAACCATGATAAATAGCTACCATCATTCTGGTGTTTTTTCTAAGCAAATGCCGGCTACAAGTAGGGTAAATTATATTTTATTTGATTTTTAGTAGACCTTTCTTTTCCCCTTGTATAGTTTGATGTATTTCTCTGTATGCTCTTTCATTTCTTTCCTTGTTTCCTCTGCTTTAGGAATCTTTCTTCTCTTTTTCTTTAATATCACTGTCTTTACCTGCAGTTGTCCTTCATCTACGTTTATACCAGTTCCATTCTTAAGAAACACATTTATCTGATTCTTCAGTTCTAGTTTAACAGAAAGAATTAGGGCCAGGGATTTAGCTCACTGGTTCTGCCACCTGCCTGACAAGTGCAAGGTCCTGAGTTTGATCCCTGGTATCAAAAATTTAAAAACAAGGAAAGAATTGCATGAGTGGTCTTCAAAATTATTATTTTTTTATTTAGCAGTTTTCAGCAGTTTTTTATGGTTTTATGGTATTGCAGACTTTCTGTTTGTCCTGTCATGTTGGTGTCAACTTGTGTATTTTGTTCCAGCTGCTTCTCTGTAGTCTAGTAGATAAATTGACCTTTCTCAATTCTCTGCCATTGCTTTTTCTTGGAAGATTCTATGTCTCAAAATATAATCTATTATCTTTATCTACCATCTGAAATTTTGGTTCCTCAGCACCAAAGAAAATTTCTCAAGTATTAGACATATTTAATCATATTTCTCATCCTCAAAGAAGTTAAGTAATTTTTCTTTAGACAGATTATATAAAACTTTCTTGAAGTAATACACATCTATTTTTAAGAGCAATTATTGATCTTTTCCAAACATTTAAAGAAGTTTCATCCCAGCTCTGTAACACAGTGATTGAAATCTAGCCTTGAAACTATTTTGGTAGTTAAGTGCAGCTTTATAGAAATCAATCATCATTTTGGCTGTAATATTAGTATTAAAATATTATAACTTAATCTACTTGTGAACTGCTATTATATTGATGCTCAAATTCAAAACCTTTACCATATTAAGGTTCAAATTCCATTAAAATAAGCCATTTATATCTACATTTTGAGATTAATGATCAAATTAAGTATGAATCTCACTAGTATTAAAATATGTTCTCTTTTCTAATATACTGATATAACAAAACCAAACAAAACAAAAACAAAAATTGAAAGGATAAGTATAAATTTCAGTTTACACTGAGTAAAAAACAAAACTAAGTTTCTTTGGTAAACTCTCTAAACCAGCAAAGCATTTCCAAAGTTTATGGCCTGATGTTTTCAGGGTTTACAGTTAGATGAGTGTTGGCATGGAGGGGACATGGAGGAGTATTCTCTCTCTTGGTTCCAGGGAATCATAATGGTCCTTGACCATGTCTGGGAGGGGATAGAGTTGAGTTAGAAGGCCACTTCAGAATTTGTGATTAACTTACATCAATGGTTCTGTCTCTGGGAACATTAACAGGTGATTTTTCTAGGCAATAGATATGGGGCCACTCATGCCCTTTGAAATTCACATGTTACTACCATGTATTCCTATAGCTATAAGACTTAATGTTTTTCCTGCTGTGTTTCAGTCTTGCTTCAATCTGATTCATATCTGTCCTTGTCTTTTCAAATGAGAATGTTTACCCTGTATCATTGTCCCTTGGAATTACATAACTTTTTTTACATTAAAGGTTCACAGATAAGATTTTGCCTTTAGTCTCATAAAATGCTTAGACTAGGAATTTTGAAAAAATGCTTGAACTCTGAGACATTGAGGAAAGAATTATTGCATGTCCAATTATATCTGGGACTGTTAAATTAAGCTATCTGGAGTTATAAATTTATTATTGCCTTTATTTGGAGAGTAAGTATGGTTTATGGAAACATGTTTGGCTATGAAGTTGACAAAGGCCAGATTGTGCCAAATTTAGTGGATTCTAAAATGCTTATAAAATTAGTAAACCACAATCTTTGGTATGTGGGTTAAAGAGTCATGACCTTGGTTACTGAACATAGTAATGTACCCATTTCTCACTGAAGCTCTTGCCTTATAGAGCTACATGGCCAACATGAACTGAACAGTTTTTCTCCATCAAGCTCTTTGGCCATAATGTTTCTGTTTGGAGCCTGGTTCCCATGGACTGAATATCCTAAACTATGAATCAAATAAACCTTCCCTCACTTTAAGTTGTGGGTGTCAGATATTATGATATTATGTTCAGCAGCTGGAAAACTAACAAACACAGAATATTGGTACTGAACAAGTGGGGTCATAGTTATGACTGTAGCTAACATGTGGTTTAGAACGTTTTGAACAGCTTCTGGGAGGATTTTAGAGAAGTTTGGTAATACAGGCTACAAAAGTCCTAGAATGCTTTAAGCCAAGCTTGATGAGAGAGTCTGGTCAGAACTCAGAAGACAAAAATGTTATTAGGAATGGAAAGGGTAAAAGTCTCAGAAGTCTTCAGTTTGGAACAAGGATTCCAATAGCAACTGGACTGAAGTCCATGTATTACACTCTAGAAATAAATGTATCTATATTTTGGCCATATTCTAAGATTTTGCAGGAGAGTTAGATTAAGAGAGGCAGAGTAATTAATCTGGAAGAAAAAATTTCAACCCAGCCCAATATTCAAGCTATGATGTATGTACTATTGGTTGCTTTCAGCCACGTTTATAGTGAGAATTGGGTGCAAAAGACAAAGCAGAAAAATTTGAAACACTTAAAAGTTGGCCCATAATGAACAATGTTTCAAGTTGGCGCCAAAGTAAGCATGACATCTAAAGAGATTATAGCATTAAAAATAAGTAAAGTACTTCATACCAGCACAAGTAGAAAGATAAATTGAGGTTATCTCAAGAATCAGCAAGACACCACTCCATCCACTGCAGGATCAAGGGTACAAATGTGTCAACCTTTCATATGATAAGAGATTCTTTTACCTGCTGCTAGAGAAGGGCCTCCTAGGGAATTGTTTTCCCACACTGAGCCATTCCTGCACTTGAAGGCCACAATGGGGCCTGCCAACAGCTTTCACTGACAGCAGACACTGGCACCATCCCACAGAATGTTGTATTTACTGCCATGCAGAAAGCAAGAGTTGTTGGGTCAGAAAGGCTGCCACTAAGATTTCAAAACAAAGTCTGGAAGGCCAGGCAAGAACTCTATTAAAGGGAACTGCATGAAACTGTCAAAATGAAGCCAAATGTACAGTGGACATGCTGCCAAGGAAAGCTGTAGGTCATGAATGGTGTCAGCCCAGGAGAGAGTCTGTGTAGGCTGCAACCAGCATGGCCATAAGGGTGGGTCTTCCAAGCTTTTGGAACTCACATTTTACTACTGTGTGCCTTGGATGCCAGATATTGAGTTACAGAAGTGAACATATGTTCTTCTGGGTTTTGGTCTCAGTTTGGTCTAATTCTTTTCTATCCCCCATCCTTTCATTTTCTAATAGAAACATTTACCCCATGTCACTGTAACTTGGGATTATGTAACTGGTTTTTGATATTTACCAAGATTTATAGCTAAAAGTTTGTCTTGAATCTTAGAAGAGAATTGGACTTTTGAAAAATGCTGAAACTTTGGAGACTTGGGGAATGGATTACTGCATTTTCCTAAGCAATACAGAATTAATTTTTTCAGGTATAGATAGAGGAGCCAATAGTGCAGCAGGTGAAAGACTTCTGTCACTCAGGGTAAGGAAATGTGTACTTGTGACAAAATAATTTTATCAGAATATAGGAGATCAATGTCCCCAGCTTCATCTGGTCATCTTAGACATCTCTATCCAAATTTACATTATCCCACTTCTTCTTTTTTAAGTTTATTGGTACATTTTAGGTATACAATATAATGACATTCATCATTGGAGATTTGTACTTTTACATAATACATCTTTATTCTTATTTTTTCCCCATTCCCCTGCCCTCCCTTCAACCTCTTCATCCCTCCCTATTTACAGATTTTGTATGGATTTAATATAAGAAAAAAAATGATCCCACTACTTTCTGATCCCACTACTAATTGTTTTAGCTGTAGGTAGTCTTTAAAGCTGAACATTAAACTTGTGCTGTATTCAGCTAATTACATTTTGAGGGTTTGTGCTTAGTTTTTTCCAACTTCAACCCTCCCACTAAAGGAGAGAAGATTCTCCTTCAGGATAAACTTAGAAGCCTCTAGATTTCTTATGCATTTCTAGAGATGAGAATTTAAATTTTTAAGCTCACTGTTTTCCTTTATTAGCTTGCCCAATGATTCTAAGAGCAACCAGACAGAATTATTTCTTTCTCTTCCAAAAATGTTCAAAATTATAGCACACAGAATCACCAAATTTCTTCCATATCACAGAAAATTAAGATAACCACATAAATTTAGGTTGAGTATTATTTTAAATAGTTCACACCATGGACTCTCAGTACTTTGTATATTATCAGAAGGAGAGACCACGGCAATTTTAGTTCTCAACAAATTAGAGATCCAATTCCAGGAACTACTGAGCCAATTAGATAAGTTCATCCTAACAATTCTGTTTCTCCACCTCTACTTGCAGTTTCAAAATTTGCATTATTTAGTGTTCTCTAGAGAAGCAGAATCAAAATAAAATATATGTGTAATTATTCATAGAGTTTCACTGGGTAGGCTTACAGCATTCTAGGCAAGAGAGCTCAAAATAGCCATCTGCATACTATAAAACTAAAGGATCCATAGTTTCCCAACCCAGGGAGACAGAAGCTGCAGAACAAGAGCAATCAAGGATGCAACACCAGCCCAAGGTTCAAGATTGCAGGAGAGTCACTGTTACAAGTCTGCATTGCAAGGGGGAAGAAAGTGAAGACCTGAAGATACATATCCAAAAGTGATGTCAGCAAAAGTGACTGACGAAAACTGGAACTTCTCAGAAAAGGCAAATTTGTTCCTCTTTCCCCCTTTTTTCATTCATTAAGTTTATCAGTACATTTTAACTATACATCCTGATCACATTCATCATTGGGAATTTGTACCTGTACATGATACATCTTGGTTCTTGTTTTTTCCCCATTCCCCTTCCCTCCCTTCTCCCCATCCACCTCTCCCTATTTACACAAGCTTTGTTTCCATTTTTCCTTCTTTTCTCATATTTTTCCCTTCCTTTCTTTTCCCTACCCCCTCTCCCTACTTCCCCTTCCCTTTTAGACCTTTTCTTATTTCACATTATCTACTACACATTTTGGTTCTTTCCCTTTTTATTTCCATTCAGGCCTCAATCCTATTGGTTGGTACCACACACCACTGGGCTGGATCTTCTCATCTCAATTTAGTCAGTTGCACACAGACACACAGACACACACAGACACACACAGAGAGAGAGAGAGAGAGAGAGAGAGAGAGAGAGAGAGAGAGAGATCTGTTTTAGTAATCTGCCAGGCATTTCTTTTTTGGAGGGGTACCGGGGATCAAACTTGCTGGGCAGGCAGTGGTACCACTGAGCTAAATCCCCAGCCCATGCCAGACATTTCTTAATCTATTAAATTTGACATATGATATTTAACAGCCAAGACTCTCAGATCACATCTGAAATTTTTAAACACAGGTCACAGGATATGTCGGGGCATATGGAGTATATGGGTGGGATTGATATTTGCAGACCCATTATTCGTGGCAAGTATGTCTTCTCCTAGAAGATAGTGCTTGTAGCAGGACCTAGAAAAGAATGGATCTCTAAATGAGCCCACAGGAAAATGTAGAAGTTTCTGATTCTGTATTCTGGATCATGGTCAGTAAACCTGTCTCCTATCCACTGGTCTGACATCTCAAAATAGTCCTGCACAATCTCTGGTTTCACCATAGTTTTGCAGATTTCTACTTCCATATGAAAGCTCCCACAGAGGCACTTATCTCTATGTATATCTGCTAAGCAATTGTCTTATAAGCTGGAGACCTACTGTGTCATCTTATTGACAACATTGCTGCTTTTTCTGATTAAGACTGGCATCCCTTAAAGACTAGTAGATATTATATATTCTTTAGAGTGAGTTAAACCTCTCAATAATCTTATAATTACTTTTGTCTTCTTTGGTAAGATTTTCTCACTTCTCTGAATTATTGTTTTTGATCTCAGTGAAAATTTCTTCTCTGAAACAAGAGAACTATCTAATATCCAAGGATTGGTTCCCATCACATTATTTTCTCAGGAAAACAGCAGCAATGAGAATGTGGGCTTAGGTTGTTAGCTGCAATTACTCAGTTTATATAAAAGATGCCTGAAGTATAACTCCAAGGCCCTTCATGACACTGAGTGTCACCATGGAGTTGCTTCATGTGTCTGTTTACTCAGCAATAGCAATAAAACACACAGAATATCACTCAGGAATTAAACCTGCCCTGAGGACTGTTGAAATCCCAGGTTGAGGGCAGAGAAAAGTAACTCTGAAAAAAAAAAAAAGAAACAGGAAAAAAAGAGACAAATTTGTTACTGCTTAATCCTTTATTTCTCTATGCATTCAAAATATTTTAAAGTTTATTGATGCACAACTGTTGTATATAAATGTACAATTTTACAATAATGTCAAAAAGTATGAAGCTATCACCACTAAAAAAATGAAAATTTCCATAAATCCCTAATATTTTCTCATGTTTCTTTGAATTTCATCTCTCTGTTCATACTGTCACAAGACAACAGTGTGTACAAATTGTATTGTCACTATAAATTAGTTTATATTTTTAAGTATTTTATGTAAGCATAGTCTGGTTATATATTTTTTTAAAAACTCACTGCTATGATCTTAAGAATTACTCATGTTGTGGGTATTGATAGTTTGTGTCTTTATTTTATTGCACTTAAAATATTCCATGTAACATGAGCTTGACTCACTTAAGAAATATTTTGGTGTACAGTCTGCTATTGGGATTTATCAGAATGTCTTACAGCAGATACCTGGAAGTTTTTTATCCTGCTTAAATAAATAGTTTATATTGCTCTGGACTAATCTTTTCTTCTGAAATTTCCAATATTCTTTCAGAACCTGGGAGTATACATTTATTTCAAAGCTGTGTTTTCAGCTCTAGAAGATTAATATCAGTATTTGTAAGATTGTTTATTTCATTCACTGTCAAAGTAATGCTTTTCTCTTTCTGAACATTTGCAGTGTATCTTTAATAGCCATTTTAATGTCTCTGGTTAATATGTCCATTATCCATATCACTTTAATCTGCTTCAATTAAGTAGTTGATTTATTTTGTATGGATTGAATGTCCTTACTTCTTTTCATGTTTACTATTTTTATATAATCCCAGACATTGAATATTCTACATTAGTTAATGCTAAATGTTTAGTTTTCTTTCATTATTGCTAGGCTTTGTTGTAGAATTGTTATGATATCAGGAATTTTTTTTTTTTCTTTTGTACCGGGGATCGAACTCAGGACCTTGCGCTTGGCGAGGCAGGATTCGGAACCACTGAGCTAAATCCTTGCCCCGGGAAATGATGTTTTGATACTTAAAGGGTTGCTTTTAAGCTTTGTTTATAATGTCCAACACCATCTAGGTTACTTAGGTGTCACTGTAGCAATATAAGCCAATACCTGTCTCAGCACTTCGCTCGATGTTTTTTAGGTAAGGAGATATTTTCACTCCACGCATAAGCATGTGAACTATTTGAATTTTCCATGAGCTCTAAGGTATCTCTGTGTGCTTCGTTTTAGTGACTCTTTCCCTGGATTTGTTTCTTTTCATTATGTTTTTTTGGTATTCAGGTAAAGACTTGAGAGGAACGCTGGATCTCGAGTTGTCTGCAGTTTTCTCCTCTCGGACACTCTAGAAAGTTATCTCTAAACACTGGAATTTATTTAAGCTCTGAATCTGTTCTTCATTTTGGAGAACCACTAGTCTGTAAACTCTCTGGAGAGTTAGCTCATTCAATTCTATGGCTCATATCTCTTTCTCTCAGGAGTTAATGTCTCGTTTGTTGTTTAATTTCTGAAAGCTCTCATTTCATATGTTTTCTCTACTTTGTTCAATATTTAAGGTGAGTTGGTAACTAGATTTCATTTTCTCCCATCATGGAGAGAGGTGGTATTCTGAGCATTATTTTTAAAAATTAATTTCTCAAGTATCTCATTTATTGGTTAAGCAAAATATACTTTTCAAGAAGCAAAAACATTTCACGTATATTTTCCTACTCCGAAAACTGTAAAGTCAGGAATTTTAATAATGGCTGAGCTTATTAAAAAATCAGTAAACTATATTAATCAGTAAAACACCACACATTTTGTTAGTAAATTCAACCAAATATCCCTCTAGAGAGAAATGATAGGAAACAAGTGATATTTATGCATAAAAACCTGAATTTCCTAACATTAAGCTAAAGAAGCTAGATAAAAAATATAATATTACGGGAGACCATATTTGTACGTATAAAAAAAAAATATGCCAAAGAAACATTTACCCTTGACCAATTCTGGGAGGAATATTGACTTCCACAGTTAAAAATCCTCATATAACATTTAACCCCTTCCAATGGTAACAGGAGGTGGCTATTAAATTATTAGAGCTGTGCAGTATGTAATAAAGCTTATTTTATGTGGCTATGATTTGATACTTCTGTATAAATGGATCCATGAAGTTTAAACTTGTGTTTTTTAAAGATCAACTCTATTCTAATAGCAATACAATTGGAAGTCACATTTATCTCATACCTCAAATAAAGAATGGTGATTAAATGGAGCATGGTCTCACCTTCTTGGATGCTAGTAACATTGTATTTGTAGATATGTCTTACAAACATTTCAACTTAAAGGATTTTGTTGTGTTTTATTCACAGGAAAGGATTTATATCTTATTTAGTCAAATTTATGAATATTTGATTTTCTAAAAGTCTATGTATTTTTGTATTCTTCTAAAATATTATATAATAATGTTTCATAATTGAATTTAAGTGTGAT
This sequence comes from Heterocephalus glaber, assembly GCF_000247695.1. Next base: position 4,170,085 of record NW_004624840.1, read on the forward strand.
CTCAGATATATTTTGAACACATGTGAGAAACTATTTCTTTTTATTACAGTTTTGTTAATGTTGCCAAAGGAAACTTAGCTGGCTCCAAACCATTTCTTTAAAGAATTCGAAATACCACATTGTCATTTACAATCTTATTCAAAATTTCCCACTAAACATAACTACATGCAATGGATAAATTTTATTTTCTTTGAAGGCATATAAGAAATCAAACTATATTGAAGAATTACTGTCCAATGACCCAAGAATACACAGATCCTCACAAAGGTGGTGTATGATGGGGTTGGGATAATGCTCAGTAGGATCAGGCCCCATAGGCTGCAGACCCCAGCCTAGTTGTTAGAATGATCTATAAGTGCACTTATAATTCTGTCTGGAAGAGGATGCCATCATCCTAAATATCAAAGTATTTACTACAAAGATTTATACAAATCTAATATTTGGCAGACAATAAATAAACTTCAGGAATATAAGATATAATGGGATGGGGGCAGTGGATTTAGCTCACTGGTTCTGCCACCTGCCTCGCAAGTGCAAGGTCCCAAGTTCAATCCCCGGTACCAAAAAAAAAAAAAAAGATATAATGGGAAGAATGAAATCAAGGTAAGGAATATATCACAGGGTCAGATAAAAGGGCTGAAAAGCAAGACCAGACCAGGCCACAACAAGCCTTTATTAGGGGAACAGATCTGCTGGGCTGTCTCTGAACAAAGGAGAGACAAAAGCAATATGGCTGGAGCAGGGAGAATCTTTTATAGAGACTGAGGTGGGGCTTGTAGGGGCTGAGGTGGGGTTGAGTAAGGTAGTGACTAGGGAATGGAGGAGCCAGTGACGTCAATAGGTGGTAGGAGGTGAGTATTAGGTTACTCTCTAGGCGGGAACAGGGGCATGCTGGGAAGAAGGGTTTGTTCTTTGGTGGGAGCAACCATCTTGGCATGATGTCACACAGGGGAGGGGGCAAGGCACCATAGGAAGAGGGCAGCTACTATACACAATAATTGCTGAGGTAGTGGGAGACCTATCATTCCAGGCTTTTGTTTTATGATAATTGGGTGAAGGTCTCTTCTTCTGGAGCTGCTTCTTGCTGACAAGGGGTGAAAATTGGGGCTAGACGTGGATCTGATGAGACCCATGGCAAGTGGGGACCTCTTCCTTTTGTTGTAGTGGCTGGTACGCTGCCATGATGAATTCCTTGACTGTCTGGCTGGTGAATGCCCTCATTCGTTCCTGCAAGAAATTTTGAAAACAGCGAACCAGGCATGGTCCAAAGCAGAGAATTAAACAGATAATACTGAGGGGTCCCAAGAATAGTAATAGCCAGGGGAGCCTAGAGCTCCAGGAACCAAATGTACCCCACCATTGATTAGTACCTTGGAGGGGCATATCTATCTGGCCCATTGAGTCTTAAGTCTTTTACATTTGACATGCAATTTTTTTTCATTATTTACATAGGTTTTACAGAGACAGCTGGATGTTTAAGGGCTCATTTGTTATAGAAGAGACTGTTATAGAAGTAAAAGATCATATCTCATGATCTAAGGGCCCATGTGTCATGTCATTGCTCTTAGAGAATGAGTGGAAAAGTGATAAACACAATTTATATAATCTTTATAATCTTTTTTTGGAATATAAAAGGTGTATGTAACTGAGAAACTGTCTTTTGGAGGCCAACATACAGATGAATGTAGTGTAACTATGAACCTGACTTGTCCTTTAAATTCAAAGCCATGAAAACACACATTTTAGGTTGATAGTTCCAGCAAAGTCATGGAATAGTTGTGTAAAAGACAGTTTTATTCCTGTATCTCTGTTTTTGGAGGCCTCCTAGATATATTTAAAAATAAAGAAAACTGATAACCTCAACAAGGACACTGCCCAATTTAAGGAGATCAAATATAACATAAAAGGCTTGATCTTTTTAGACATGGGTAAGTATCCAGGAAATATGAGCACAATGATAGAAGAGGCATCATAAACAGAGAACAAGGATGTACATTATTTTAAAAGGAACAAATCTTGTAGCTGCTTGGTATAGAAATTATCTTGACTATGGCTGACGAGCAGGTGATTTTTTCCCAATTTTTTTTTCTTTTTTTTTTTTTTTGATCACTACACAATAGTTAATTAGTTATCACAGAATCAGGAAAACACATCTAAAAAGAGAGATCTGGAGACCAGTGGTTTCTAGGATTGGGTACCTGTAAAGAACTTCTTTTAATTTCTCTGAAAAGAATCTATACACACTTGTAGCTAATTCATGGTTTTCCCTTCTAATTAGTCCACAAAGTTTTGGCTTTTATTTTATTTTATTTTATTTTTTTGAAATGGCTGTGTCATGAGTGAACCAAAAGATTTTTATGGATGGGCTATGTCTTAATTTTTCTGAAGTCTAGCTTTATTTTTATGTCATTATTTTATACCTCTTTTGTTTATTTTTCTGCCAGGTGTTTAAGACCAAGTTAAAGTGAGATCTGTGTCAATCAATATGAGCCTCTTGTTATCTATCAAGGTCAGTTAAGTCTCCCCAGGCCATTACTTTGGAATCATGTATAGTGCCTCTCTACTCCTCTGTCAGTGTCAGCCATCAGGATGGGTCATGGCCTTGCTTGACCAAGTTGCTTTCAGTGAAAGCATTGGAGATTTTTTTTCTTGGTGACCCTCCTTTGGCACACAGTATATTGTCCTCTGGTGTCCAGCAATCTCCCAGTTTAGGAGGTTGACTGACTTACCAAAGATGTAGGACCCTGTAGAGAAGGTTCCCTCATGTCCTGGATCTTTGTTGACCTTGAGATGCCAGGGCCAAAATATTGGCTGTCCTCATAGCCCAGTTACCTTTTAGTTTTGGTCTCCAAACTTTAGTTGTTGAATACCCAGAAAAGAAGATCAATTGAGTTAGCATTGTAACAAGAGTAATGAACTTAACTATTATAATTTTACCTGAATATCAAGCATTTTGGAATTTAAAATATAGAGTACTGTTACTGTTATCAGTCATGGTTGTTTTTTAGTAGTTGAGTTCCTGTGGAATATTAACAGAAAAAGAGCCACAAATAATATTTTAACATGACAATTATGATGACTTTACCTTTGTAACACATTTAAATGTCCATCTTGATATAAAATAACCATTGTTAAACATACTCATTTTTTAAAAATACCAGAAGTTTTTATCTAAATTATTTAAAAAATAAATAAATAAATTATCTTTTGATAGAATATCATCTAAAGAAAATATCTCAGCCTATAAATGTATCCATTATCATAAATAGCTCCAGCTGGAGTATATGAAAAAAGCAAATACCTGAATCAAAAAGGTTATTACCATAAATGAATATTAGAAAACTTGTACAGTCAGAAAGTATAAATACATTTGGCACACCAGAAAAAATAAACCCTTGTTATTGTTGGATTTTTTACAAGATATTTAGTCCTTTAAAAATGACCAGTATAAGCATACCATAGTAGCATATTTAGAATTTATCCCTTTGATGACAATTGCTATAAATAGTATAATAATATATTTAAGTAATATTTATTGATATAAGTCTTTTATAAGGCTATGAAAACTATCGGATCAGTCTGTTGTCAGACAAAAACTTTTGAGGTCCCCCAGTGAACAAAGACTGGAAAATATTTCCATGAGGCTGCTCCTCTGAGCATGCCTTGAACTTAATAACCTTTATCTATAAACAAAACAGCTGCATGATTGTACAAAAAACAAAGATATAAGACAATTTATAAAACTAGAGTGCACTCAAATATATTTAGCCCAATGGAATTAAAATATCTTTATAATTTTAGGTTTATAATTATGAATAAGACTATTTAAAACTTTTTATGTCAATTAACAGAGATTTCTTGTAGAATTCGAATCAGAAGGAATGAAAACTCTATTCCTGTAAAACTTTTATAACAAACTTAAAACCAACAAGCAAACATATATGTTTCCTTCACAAATCACTTTTGCACACCTTCTTGACATACCTAGGCCTTTTGGTCTTGTCCTTTTAACCAGACAAACATATAAAATCCTTTTATATCAAAAATATATATTTTACTTATAACTTTTTAATATTTTGTCTCCAACTCACTATAAACCTTTTTTGAGGCAGAGAGTCATATGGTCTCTGCAGCCTCTATCTGCCTAGCCTAGCTGAGGGTACCATTGTGGGAAATTTTTTGATATAGACATCAGGATTAGAGAAGAAGAAGCCTAAGCATTTTTTAATTTGAGAAAGATCAAAGAAAGAGAATGCCACATGTACTCTAACAATGCTCTTGGTCCCAGCAACCTCTCAGAGAGGCATCTGTGTGGGTGGGGCCAATGTGAGAAGGTTAGGTAGGGAGAACAGGTGTGAGATGGTGGGGATGGGAGAGGAGGAGGTAAAGGAGGGTCACAAGATGGTGGAGAAGGGCCATGTGGTGAGGTGGAAGGAGATAAAGCAAAGGTACAAGATGGCGGCAGAGGAGGAGGGTCACAAGATGGTGGGGGAGAAGAAGCACAGGATGAGGTTGAAGGGTTTAGAGGGTTATAAGGTGGAAGAAGTATGAGTGGTGAGTGATCAGCTGGATTGAATGTGTTGGAATCAGAAGGAGTGGAATCTGGAAGGGTGGGAGTCGAAGCTCGGGCTGGGAGTACTTGAGAAGGAGAACAGGTTTGACAGAGGGAGGGTCGAGAGCACAGGTAGAAAAAAAGCTTGTATGTAAGGGACTTCTGACCATTTGCCATTGCCCTGACAGAAGTTGTGTAAATCACACAGTATGTTAAAATTGAAAGTGCCATTTTTGGGCCATGGAAACCCATTATCTAATTTATACTGGGGCCAAACCTGATTACAATAGAAAACAAGTCTTTTTGGATTTAAGTCTGGTCCCAACAATCTGAGGGGTTTAAGTTGTGCCAGGAGGCAGCCCAGAGGTTTTGAGGGAGGGGGTTTGGATTCTTGGCCCCCCATGTTAGAGCAGGTGAGGAGGAGGCAGCTCCCTAGGAGAAGGACAAATGGGAGAAGCGTCCTTGTCTCCTTTGACAATCTCTGAGTGAGTCTCCCAGAGGGAGAGAACGAGAGGAGCCAGGCTGATGGGATGTCTCCCAGGGGCACGGTTCTGGGCCCAGTGGCTGTGGGGGTTTCTCTGACCAAGCATTTGGATTTCTGAGAAGTCCCTGGAGGGAGAGAGAATGAGACAGAGAACCTGACAAGAGGGAGGCTGAACTCCCTACTCACTCAGACATTGGTGACTGGTGTGGATGTGTAGCATCAGCAATGGCAAAGGTAGAAAACCCCAGAGGGTCCTGGCTCAGCAGATATGATCCATCCAATGGAGATGACCAAAAGGTCAATCAACCCCTTCCCATGGGGGATCGTTCATTAATGGACCATCTACCATCCGAGTCATGGCATCAGAAATGTAAGGTAAAAGGCCTGAAAACCAAGACCAGACCAGGCCACAACAAGCCTTTATTAGGGGAACAGACCTGCTGGGCTGTCTCTGAACAAAGGAGAGACAAAAGCAATATGCCATATGGCTGGGGCAGGGAGAGTCTTTTATAGAGACTGGGGTGGGGTTTATAGGGGCTGAGGTGGGGTTGAGTGAGGTAGTGACTAGGGAATGGAGGAGCCAGTGACGTCAGTAGGTGGTAGGAGGTGAGTATTAGGTTACTCTCTAGGTGGGAATGGGGCATGCTGGGAAGAAGGGTTTGTTCTTTGGTGGGAGAAACCATCTTGCCATGACATCACACAGGGGAGGGGGCAAGGCACCATAGGAAGAGGGCAGCTACTATACACAATAGTTGCTGAGGTAGTGGGAGGCCTATCACACAGAAACAGAATTACACAGGCTGTAATTATTAGCTTTCTTTAAAGAAGTTAACAAGCTTTAGCATAACTCTGCTCTGTTCAGAATTAAAATATAAGAGAATTGCTGCAGAGAAATGATTGCTGTACAAGGTAATCAAGTGAGAATTTTGATTCTGAAAAACACAATAACTAAAATCAAGTTTTAAAATACTGAGCATAGTAAAAATTTAGGCATAGATAAAAGACTGATTTGGGGGGAATATAGTTCAGAAGAAAATACACAAATGAATAGAAATACCTGCAGGAATGATACTTTTTTTTGAGACAGAGTCTCACTAAGTAGTTCAGGCTGGCTTTGAACTCACTATATACTGCAGGCTGGCTTCAGACTTGGGCTGCTTCTTCTGACTCAGCTTCCTGAGTGCTGGGATTAGAGGCATGCACCACCATGGCTGATAGGAATGTTTTCTTAAATATGATTATGTTCATTATTTTCAAAGAGATTTTTAAGATCATGGTGTCCTTTGTGACCAAATCTTATAGAACTTTATATGTGCTTGTGTATAGAATTGGAAAATTTTAAATTCTAAGTTTTACAGAAAATGTTAAAGATCCAAGGATAGTCCATATATTTTAAGAACACATGAGATTAGTAGGTCTACTTAAAATATGATTTATTTATTGTTTTTTAAATGTATTAAATTCTTTTATTGG
>NW_004624840.1:4182039-4201100 GCF_000247695.1 Heterocephalus glaber
TTTGTTGCCAGTTCAGTGGGTCCAGGTGGTTGGGTATCAGAGTGTTCCATCTCATTTCCCTTTGGGGTTACTGTATGTGATCTGGAAGTCTGGTTTTGAGACTTATTTATGTGTTTTCTCATTTCAACTAGGGCGGGGTGCTGTTAGTGCCTGCATGGATTACCTCCTCTGTGCTGGGTGAGGTGGGGCATTGACCGGGAGCAGCTGTAGGTATGGTGAGCCAAAAGTCCTTTTCTGTGGGCTGGGAGCAGTGGGAGGGATGGTGACCAGGATTCCCTTTCCTCTGGACCAGGAACAGTGGGACGATGGCTCAGAATCCCCTCCCTCTGAGCCGGGAACAGTGGGACTCAGTACATTGGTCTGGTGGTCTGGTGTCCTCTGCATCTTTGTAGTGTGGAACTAGGTGGCTGCCTGTCTGCATCAGGGTGATTCAGTGTCTTCCACGTGACTCAGGACCTCGGTTGGGCATGCACAGACCTTCCTGTGTGCAGCGGGCTGATTCGGTGTATTCCATGTGACTGGGGACCTCAGTAGGGCATGGGCAGACCTGCCTGTCTGCAGCGGGCTGATTCGGTGTGTTCTGTGCAAGTCAGGACCTCAGTAAGGCCTTAAAATATGATTTATTGTGAGGCTTTAGTAATTTAAAAACTGTGTCATTGCACCAGAATAATCATGCAAACAGTGGAAGAACACAAGGTTAAAGATATGTGTTTACATAAAATGTATGTGGACCAGCTGCCAAACCAGAGTACTGCCATGCTTACAATTACATGAGCCTCCTGAGACATTTCTAAGTATGGGGGAAAACCCAAAGATATTATTGGTCCCTGGACAACACCTCTTTTGTGTTATTAAAAATAAAGACAATTTAGAAATTTTATTATTATTGTTTTCTAAAAAATTAAATTTTAAGATTTAGGAAAGGAATGCATGTGTTAATTCAGGACTTGACTCTGGCTGCATGGAGCTGACAGTATTAGTATTATAATCTCATCTTCCTAGACTCCCTGTTGTACTTTTTTCCCACACACATTTCACTATGATTTCCATTTCTAATAGGTAGAGTGATAACATTCTTGAACAACTGGAGACCCTCCCATATTCAGAGAAATCCAGAAATTCCTAGGAAACTACATTTCCAGATGGCTCTAAAAGAACAACTTAATGAAAGGAAGGAATAAGTTTGAAACTTCTCTGTGGGATGTTGTCTGCCTTCTCACTCTCCTGAGGCATCCTTCTTTTTTCATTGCTGTCTCCCCTACATAATCTTGGAATCTCCCTGTGGCCCCTAGTTAGCAGATCTCTTGCACTGAGATCTTTATTTGTGTCTATTTCTACGAAATCTAAGAGAGTGTAACATTAAACCAGTTATCGATTTTCTTTAATTTCTTCCACTGCAGTGGGGGGAAAATACCACCCTCATAAATTGCTATGGGAATTAAATTAGATAATATATTAAAGATAATTGGCACAGAACTAGAAGTGTACATTTTATGAATGTTTGCTACTTCCTGTTGACCAAACCTTGAAGGATTTCATTAGTCAGGATTCTCCACAGAAAGAGAACCAGTAGGATATACACTGGTATATTAAAGGGTATTTATTATGGGAAGTGATTCAGGCCATGACAGTGGCTGAGAAGTTCGATAACATGCTGTCTGCAAGTAAGAGACACAGTTAAATTAGTGGTATAATTCACTTTGAGACTGGAGTCTTGAGAACCAGGAGAGCCTGTGGTGTAAGGCTCAGCCCAAGTTTCAAGGCCTGTGAACCTTGCATGCTCAAGTCCAAGCATAGCAGATTATGGGGGACCTCGCTCCAGAAAAGAGAGCAAATTTGGCTTTCCTTTGCCACTTTGTTTTGGCCCATAATGGATTGTATGTTACTTATCATATTAGTGAGAACAGACCTTTACCTACTGATTCAGAAACAGCCTTAAAGATACTCACAAAAATATTTTACCAGGTACAGGTATCTGAGCCCATCTTATCCCACTCAAGTTGACTTATAAAATGAACTATCATAGTGATAAATCAATTAGTTCTGGAGCAATTTATGTGCTATATCTATATATGTATATATAGATACATATTACCTATATTACGTTAGTATAATATATATTATATATTATATATATTATTTAGTATCCTCTCATGATTTATGTGATGTGCTGGTTTCCCTGTTATGTTAAATCATTATACTGCTTTTGATCTGTCTTAGTGTATTGGCTGACTTTCAGAAAAAAACCCACAATATAGTACTGTTATACTAATTTGATCTCTAATCCATCTAAATAGGACTTGATTTTACAAAACTGTCATGCATTTCTAACAAATGCATACAATTATTTAAAAGCAGGCAAAAATCAATTGTATGTTAGTTTTGTTCATCTGAAAATGTTATAAAAAGTGCTACAAATCCTGGAGATGCTTGAATACAAATGTTAAGAATCCCTGTATATTTTTGAAAGAATAATACTTTTTTAAAAATCAAAAGGCTCCAATTCAGATTTTTTGAAGTGCCACATGGAAGAGTTAGCCACAGGATTTGCTTTAAAGTCAATGATCCCCGCTGACTATAATGGGAATCCCACAGTTACAACCCCAGGAAGCTCTTTGCACATTTAGTTATGTCTGTAAAACTGCTTAGGAAATTTAGGTATTATTTCGCTTCAATAATAAAAATAATTTGGTGTTCTTAAAGGCCTTTAGTTCTTACCAAAAAGCACAGTGTAAAACAGTTTAATATAATTTTAAAGGAAAAGTACCCAAATAATTGCATGTTATGACTTAGTTTTGTCACTACTTAAATTTATATTACATTAAAAAAAAACTGTGGTTCAATGACAGGAACAATTAAATGAAAACAGGCTCTAACTTGAAGACCTTGTTTATTTATGCATGATTCACAGTGCTTTTGAAATGTTATTTCCTTCACTTTTCTTTCTTTTGCAAATGAGAGTGCTCACAAGACACTGAAACATGACTTTAGAAAATTTAGAGAAAGGAGAAAAGATAAACCCCATATGTAAAATTTTTTCATTTATGAACAGTAAACTTTAAGTTATTAATATCTTATTTATCAAAAGTCTCATTCCTCTCCATTTTCACTGCAGTCCTCTATTTCTTTTTAGCTTTCTCCTTGCAACACACACACACACACTCACACTCAGACACAATCGCAAGCACACACCTACACTATGAACCTACAATGCAGGAACAAACGCTTTTGTCTCTGTATACTGTGGTAACAAAGAATGGCTTCTCTGAAGCCGAACTGCTCAAATTGAAACCACTTTATGGCTAATTAATGTCAATAATAAACTAACCTTTTTATTCCAATGTTTTCTCTGCTATGTGAAAGGGAGAAATAAGATGTATATTATAGCAATAATATGAAGAATCTATTTGTTAATGTGTGGAATAATGCCTTGTACAGTATAAGAACCCTAAATATAAGCTAATGAATCTGAATTACTCACATCTATATTTCATCTAGTTATTTTGTATTATGAATAACTTTACCAGAGCAGACTAGGAAGGAAGTGAAAATTTGTAAGTTAATCATGGAATAAAGCATTATGTTTGACACTATGTTGTAGATTCTGTAAGTATGCTGCAAAGTTATATTTAATAATATCCTTATTTTACAGAGAAATAAGTTAACAGTAGTTATATAAATTATAGAAGGCCATGAGCCTACTGATTAGTAGAGCTATGAATCAAACTTAGATTTTCTGGCAATATAGTAATCCTTCCCAAAACAGTTTTTAGACGCTGGGATAATTTTCCTGAAAAAGGGTCTTCATCTGAGACTTCTAAGGATAAAACACATATATTTTAAAAAATAAATGATAATGCTGGAAACAAATAAAATGAAAATTCAATAAAGTATGTCTGTGGAAAGGAGGCTATGTTTTGTAGAGATATTAGAAAAAAGAGCATAGTTAACATTTGAACAGGGAAATTTCTAGCCACTCTAGGAGCAGTGCAAAGAAAAGGAACTCTAAGAAGGCAGGCCTTGGTGAGAGAAATAGTGCATTTAAGTGTGTGGAAACCATTGTATGCAGTATTACTATTCTAAAGACATAGAGGGGTTTTGGGGGGGCTCACTGTGTTTTCTGTAATGAAATCTGCCTTTTGACATTCATTCATAAGGTGCTAATTAATTGTCAAGTGCAATGCATCAAAACAAATTGTGATACATTTATGGAACATTCTGCAGAATCTGAACATTATCTAAAATATATCTAAATAAGCCTTCCTCAGAGTCTTTGAAAAGACCTCCTTCAGTTAACTGTATTTGTCAATTTCCTTGTACATCATGAGGAAATACAAATTCATAAATTGAATAATAGGGTTAAATCCTATATTTTACAATAGGCAGCCTGTTCTGTTCAACAACCAACTCAGGCAGCCCTAAAAATATTAGAAGAAAATAAAGAGTGGAGGTGACATCATTTGTTTGCTGCAATATTAGAAGTCACTACTCCATTTCAGTCAAGTAAAAAAAAACAGATTAGGATTTGTGCTTGGTCCATCTATCCATTTCACACTTCTGATCAAAAGAAAGTTATAGGACTATATGGCATAACTGATGAGATCTTTCTAGGAAGAAAATGTATAGGTACCTTCCTAGGAAGAAAAGTCATGGCAGATCCACAGAGTTAATAATTAATAAAACTATACTCATTATGATGCATGACAAAGATCTACTGATCTTAGAACAGCTCAGGGAATTCTAAGAAAATCCAAACAAATCTGACCAATAAAGCATTCTAGATTAACTATTATAAATGCCTTGGTATAATTTCCATATTAAAATATGTGACCATCTATTAGGCAATTGAAGAGTTTCTCAGAATTTCTTGTTTGCCACAGTGCAGAATTAGCCTAAAAATTATAATATACATATCTCTTGGCTTCATAGTCTACTGAGTACTCATGATTAACTGTTGACAAGAAAAAATATAAATAGTATGACTACATTATATGACTTGCAATCTCCTTTAAAAATAGACAAGTACAGTACTTGCAATAGTAAAGTTTATGCAGCATGTTATAGGCTTTAAGGGAAGAAAAGCAACCATGATGGAAATCAGCATTCTGAAGGTGTTAAGAAACTGTTTCCTTGAGGAAACTTTATATAAAATTAAACTTTTTTCTTAGAATTTTCTAAGGCAAACCTTGGAGAACATTTTTTTTCTAGCTGGTACCATTCATGAAGTAAATCAATTCATGAAGAATAAGATCCCAGAGTGAATAAGTAATATTTTAAGTGGCAACATTGGAAGGGTGTATGGAGCTCATATATTCAAGGATTATGAATATGAAGTCATTAAGTAGTCTAAAAGCAATTTTAGCTATAATTATTACATCACAGAGAAATAAGATTTTCACATTCTGAAATTTATTGATTTTTATACCTGGGCAAATTGATGCTTCTTTTCCAGATATTATAAATACTATTTCTACAAAAATGAAATATAGCTTATAACAGCTAAATTGAATATTTATACAGGATTTTCTCTTTACTTAAACAATAAAAATTGTGGTAAAACAGAATTTCTGCATTTCTGTAGCCAACATCTATTAGGCAAAGAAAAATGTGATCAGCAATTGTGACCCAGTGAGGTATTAAATTTGCAAGGTAAAACTAGAGAGAGAATTACTCAAATACAGAAATAATTCCTCCTTATAAAAATTGGACAAGTTACACTTTTTCAATATCAAAAATGGATTATTCTAAAGTGTTATTTCATTCTCTTATTGAAATATTAGAAAAATTAATGTTTAAATCCTTAAGTTCCAAATCTGAAGGGAAAATGATCCATATAATTTATCACCATTTGATACCAATTGAAATAAAATTTTAAGGAAATATTAATGTATCAAAGGACTCAGATTCTGGATGATACTGATAACTGTTTAAAAGAAAATGAGTATTTATGAAATACTTCTGGGGCTGGGTTAGTAGCAAAAAGGAATAAGACAGCAGGGCAAGATTTATGATCAGCATGAGAAAAGCCATTGATAGGAGGGCAATGGAAATATAATTGTACTAGATGGTCTAATAATAAAAAATATAATAAAAAGATCAAAGGTTTATGGACTCATCAAACATTTTGAAATGTGAGCAATTTGTATTATGTTAACCAGACAGGAAAAAATACATATATAATAATTTTTTTTTCCCTAGAACTTACAGAAATGCTCTTTCCTACCCAGGACAATTCTTAAGTGATACGTATACTAGGATATTGCCTGACAACCTGTTAACCTATTTAATCTCAAAAGGAAATTAAGGCAAGATTTATACTGGGGTAATTTAAACTGAGGTGTCAAGAAAGCATATATATTGTAGATATTTGAGATCAGAACTAATAGCATAGAAAGATCACGTAAGGTAATACAAATGGAGTAATCTCTTTTGCCACTTCTCTCCTCTCTCTCTCTCACACACACATATTACTAGTTTCTCACATATTACTTTTGCTTGATACATTATATATGTCATAACAGACATGTAAATAATTAGTATTAAAAATAACAAACTCCAAGAAAGCAATGATATAAAATATAAATAACTGAAATAAAAAACTCCAAAAGTCATGAAAAGTGAGTTAATAGCGGAAGATATATCAATTGCAAAAAAAAAGAAAATGAAAAAGGTTAATCCTCATTAATGATGTCTTCCAAATAAAAACTTTTTTAGATAAAATTTTACACACTTTTCATTGGCACAAATGAAGAAGCCTGACATTAATATATGTTGGAGATGTGGATCAATAAGATTCCTTAGTGTTTGCGGAGGAGTAGAAGTACAAAAACACTTGAGAAAATAAATGGGTACTATTTTTTAAATTGAGCATTCACATTTTTTGCCATCTAAAAATTATGTCCTTGGTAAAAAACAAGATAAATTTCAGCACAGTTGAACCAAAACACAAGAAAAGAATCCTTACAATTTTGCTTTGTTGGTGATATAAAAAATAATAGTCCTGAAATAGTCCATATGCTCATTGGCAGGAAAAATGTATACATAAATTGTATATTCACTCAACCACATACACTGAGTTCTTAACTTATGAACATTCAAGTTGTGAACTTTTACAGGTATACTGTATAAGACTTACAGATGTACTATATAAGACCCATTGTGTTGGATTGTGAATGAATCCGACTTATGAACGTTCTCCTGGATGGAACTCCTTACTAAGTCTGGGACTTACTGTATTGTATAGCAGAGGCAATTAATGGAAGGATATGTTGAAATCTAGAAACTTAACGTTGAATTGAAAGAAAAGAAAACCAGGAAGAGGAATAGAATATTTTGTTCAATGAAAACTAGCTCATGTATTCTATTTATCTATCTATCTATCTATCTATCTATCTATCTATCTATATGTCTGTCTATATTTGAAATAGACAGAAAAATAAACAGAAAAGTAATTATGATATCCACAAACAGAAAACCTCTGAGGTTTTGATGGTAGACTGAATGGATGGAGAAAGTTCATGAGTAGATATAAGAAACAAGAATTTATAATTGTTTGGGAAGAAAGCCCATGATGAGAATCATTTCACAATTAATTTTAATTGAATAATGTACTCAGTGGTTAAAGTCAGAAATGGCCTTATATAGAGAAAATCTGTGATACCAAGTCTCACTGTGCAGATATTTAGGAGGTAAATATACAAGGAATAGAAAATTGGACTGGGAAACAATATTATTTGTCACTTTAATGTGTAACAACAGTGTTCTATATGAATATCTTTCCAGAGGTCCTCTCTTCACCATCATATAAATAGTTTTCCAGGCTTTTCTAGCTTCCCATTCCACATTTGGAAATTAACATAATAATCCCAATTTTCTTAGTTATTTGAAGCACTACACATAATTTTAGGATTGAGAAAATGTGGAACAGCACATTTCCTCAATGAATGGTAATATTACCATCCTTTATGATGGCAGATATTGCCTTCCATTAAAATTGTTTGGAGAAGATCTTCCATATTGAAACCAAGTGTTTTAGATGGATAAACAGATATTCTCTATTAGGTATGCTAATCATCTGATGATATCTTGAGATAATTATAGACACACTCATTGTTTATAAAATGAGTATCATACTGGATATAGCATTCTGAAAGTTATGTTTTTGCTCAACATTATGTTACTAACATTCATCCAAATTATGTTTTTAATTCATTTCATTTTTATGGCTATGTTAACAGCTCACTGTGTTAATATATGCAGATAAGTTTTTAATTTTAAATAGGCATTGATTTCTTTCAAAATATCTTACTATTAATGGCATTATTACTGTTGCAACAATTTTTCTTATTTGAAATTCATTCTCCTGAGTAATTTCCTATAGGATATCAGATTTAGAAGCTATGCATATTTTTTTCATATCTTTATCATATACTGTGATTTTTTTCCCAATGCTGTTCTGACTAGAAATGTGTATAAAATACCATTAACTCATATTTTCCCCCTTAATGTTTCACTAAGATTTCTTATTTGGTAAATTAAATGTGTATAAGATAATCCTAATTTGTATTTTCCTGATTGCTAATAAAGTTAAAACCTTTATTCAGAAATCTATTCACCAGGGCTGGGGATTTAGCTCAGTGTTTCCGTCACTTGCCTTGCAAGTTCAAGGTTCTGAGTTCGATCCCCAAGACCAAAAAAAAAAAAAATGTCTATTGGCCATAACTGTTTCCTCTGTGAAATTTCTGTATATTACTTTTGCCCACACTTCTACTATATATGTGTTCTCTTTGAACTTCTTATACAGGAGGTACAGAAACAGCCCAATGTCCAACTACTAGTGAAATATTGATACATTTAATTATATTAAAATTTAAAACTCCTTGTTATGACATCTTAAGAAAGTAAGATTACAAGACAAAAGCTGGCAGAATATGTTTGTAACACATATAAACATCAAAGAAGTGAATCATATTTAAGAAGATTTCTATACTGAATAATGATTTTAGATACTTTATTTATACCCCAGAGCAGAAAAATTTGAAGTACTTGGGTAAATTTGAAGTCATGGTTATTTATAGAAACAGGGTCAATAGTAGGATGAAGAAAGGGAAGAAAGTGTATAGGTAAGGAAATAGGAAAGGAGGGTAGGAAGAGGTGGGGAAGAGAGGGAAAAGCAGTGGAAGGGAGAAGAGGGAAGGAGAGGGAGAGAGGAAAGGGGGGAGAGAAGAGGAAAAAGGAGAAGAGAAGGGCTGAGATTAGAAGGGGTGGTTGGAGAAGAGAGGGAGAAGGCTAAAGAAATACAAGATGCAGTGATGGCTTGATATTGCAGTTGGAATTCAGAAGAAGACTGAAAGCAGATTTCCTTCTTCAGGAACTTTTGTCTCTTTCTCTTAACCTTTGTCTCTTGTCTCTTATTTCAATAAATAATTTGAATTAAGTTCTCTCACATTCTGGTGGGTAATCTTCTTTTTTCAACATTTACCGATTTAAATGTTAATGTCATCTAAAAATACCCTAGCTGTGATATCCCCTTAGTATTTGATCATACAACTGGGCATCATGCTCTAACAAAGATAATAATTTAGCCATCACATAGAGGAAAACTGTTTATCGGTCTTCAGCTAACTGAGTATCTAAATTTTAATTAGTCTGTACCACATTTGTCCAGAGATAGATTCATAGATTGTCAGGTTAATCAAGGGAAGATGTAGAAATGGTTCTACCTCTTTTCTCTACAAATACTTCCTCCTTCACAGCACATGGCACAGTATCCAATTAAGGCAGTGTAGGCTGAGGATTTTTCAGACTCATGTTTTCTCAGAAACAAATTTTTAAAAAAACTTTCAAATTCTGACTTCAAAAGATATTATCTTTAGTGATCTTTCCTAGTCACCTATTCATTTGTTCTAGCCTTGAGAAGAAAAAGACTATTTTTTAAAGATGATTTAAGTTTACAAGTATTTAAGTACTTGGTTTTGTTATTAGAATTGAAAGAAATATGGTGTTGAGACAAAATGATGAGTTTGAAATTACCTAAAAGTAGTTTGTTTTACATTTTTTGTCTTTTTTTAATCACATATTTGCTGAAATGTGGATATTCTCTTCACTTAGCCCCTCCAACATACACACACACATTCATGTACACATGCACACACACTTGGAATCAGATGGAAAAGAAATACTATGTCAAATATACAAAATGTTGTAAAAAAGATATTTGCTTTTCTTTCCTTACTTATAAGTCATAGTTTCTGTTGTGGAAGGCAAGTGCTGTGGAATTCAAAGATTTCAGAAAAATGTTATTTGTTTTGTAATAATGAAGATAATTTATATAAATTATTAATAGAAAGCAAGCTAGATTTAACTTATTGGTATAGTAGATAGCAAAAACCCCTGGCAAGATGAAAAACTGAAAGCAAACACAGGAATCATTCTTTGATTAAGGAAGAGAAAATGTGACACTTTCTTACAAGGCCATTGAATACCTTAGTTGAACATAGAGGAGTTTTTGTATCAGAAGGTTGGGAGAAGATAGAGTGAGATTATTAAATTTTAAACATTATTTTTTATATGCTATACTAGGAAAAAAACAGGCGGATGTACAAACAGGCTCATTTGTGTTTTCTGAGGTTCCAGCGCAAGTTAATTTCTTGAGAATGTGTTCATTAACTGTTCTAATTATTTTAATTGAATACAATAAGTGCATAATAACAGTTAGTTGAATTAATTAAAATAAGAATAAATGCACAAATTATCTAGAGATACAATATGTATTTTTTTCTTCTCTTACTTCCTTTTTTTTTTTTTTTTGTTACCGGGGATGGAACTCCTGTCCTTGCGCTTGTGCAGCAAGCAGCGGAACCACTGAGCTAAATCCCCCGCCCTGTCTCCTTATTTTCTTAATGCTTGCAATCTCAGTTCAAATAATTTTAGTTTTAATTCTTTCCGTCCAATATTATAGCCCTCTGGGATCACCCCTGTTCATCATTCTTATGATTAGTTTTGATCTCTGGCCTCATTACTGCACATTGTGGTATATTTAATCACACTAGGTATTTATTTAGCCTGTAAACTTCACCTAAGAGATTTGGAAAGACAACATAAATTTAAATTCATAGTTTCTTTTTGTGGCAATTTGAGTCTGCTACAAGTTCAAGGGCTTTGTGTTATTTAATTTAGATTCTGTAATTACATATAATATCATTTTGCTCTGCAGATCTCTTTTGGTCTATTTAAATCATAAGTTTTAATTATTTTTCTACATAGTGAGTATCATAAGTTTTGTGTATTTAAAACTAACAGCAAATTGAAAGTTATTACAGTTAAGATATAGGTCACAAATTAAATAGAAGTCAAAAACTAAGGATTTTATGACTAAACTTTAAAATTATGTGAAAATTATTAAATGTACTTTTTTATGAGTTTTCAGATTCATCTTGGATCACTACTGATTGATTATTAGTACTTTTTTGATAATTTAATAAAATTCAACTCATTTCTTCATTTTACTTTATGTGCCCACAGGGCATATTCTTATGTTCATATTTCTCTAAGATTCAGTGGCAAATGTTTCTTGTAAATTCATTCTTAAACTTAATTATGAAGGAACTCTCAAATCCAATCAACCCACTTGGTCTCCACTAAAATCCACTAGTCTCCAATTAAAGAAGACTAGCCCCTTTTCTATGGGGGATACATTCTGAGATCCTAGGTCAATGCCTGAAACCATGGATAGTAAAATTATTTATCTATGAAACATAATATATGTATATCTACGTTAAATGTATATATATATATGTAAAAACATATTTATGATAAAGCTTATTTTTAAACTAGGCACAGTAAGGGATTAACAAAATAATTATAAAAGTGTACATAATAAAAATTATATGAATAAGGTCACTCTAAAAATATTCTACTGTATTTTCACATTTCTCTTTAAAAAGGCATTTTTGTTTTTGCAGTACTAGGGACTGAATTTAGGACCTTGCACTTGTGAGGCAGGTGCTGTCCCAGTGAGCTAAATCCCTGGCCCCTTAAAGAAGATATTTTGCAAGTATCTCTTTAGTGTATCCAAATTTCTAGCATCATTATTGTGTTTTGGTGCCATTAATATGCAAAATGAGGGGTTTTTTTTAATGTTTTAGAGTCTTTGGTATTTTCTTATTTATTTGTTTATCTAACTGTTGGTGCACATTGGCAACACAGATTGGTGAGGTTCATTTTGGTAAACTGATACTGTACTTAACATATCGCGCTCTTTTCCTATCATGTTCTCTCCCTCCCCCTTTGATCCTTATCCAATTGATCCACTTCCACAACTCCAAAATTTACCTCCTAGTTTCCTATCTCCTTCCTTTTTTCCTTTTTTCTTTTTTTCCTTTCTTCCTCTCCCTCTGCTTCTCTCTCTCTCTCTCTCTCTCTCTCTCTCTCTCTGTAGCTCTGTGTCTGAGAAAATGGAGTGTGTTTACATGAGATTCCATTATGCAATTTAGAATTTATGAATTGTCTATTTCTGGAATTTTTTTCCTTATATTTTTATAATATAGTTGACCTAGTGTAACTGAAACTGCAAAAGGAAGCAATATATAAAGGAAACTAATGCATTAGGTTTTATTCAATCTTCAATGTAAAATAAACCAAATTGTTAAAGGAAGTTCATGTCCCATTGTAAGGAAGAAGGAACCATGGACTAGAAGCTCAGATGCAAGCAAATTTATTTAAAATATATAAAGGCAAGAAAGTAAAAGATATAAAGGCAAAGACTAAAGTTTCTGCTAGCCAAGAGGGCATTCTGAGTAGGATACACATGAGGGCTCTTTGTCTAGGAGTTTTTAAGGGATTTAGAAAGGAGCTCGGGCCATTGTGTAAGTAATATAATCTCTACTCTATAGTTGATTCATGTTTCTTTTAGAACACAATCTATGCAGTTTTCATGCAGTATCCATGAAGGTCTATGTGCCTTTGAGCCAATGGCTCATGTGATCATGCTCTAGGGAGGTCTTAGATAGCTGAGGGATGTCTGGCAAATATTGTGCAAGGTTCCTGGTGGGTTGTGATTCAGCAGACTCCATTTTGGGTTTCCCAATTCCATTGTGAGACTATCTGTCTCACCCATACCATTACAAAATTATGCTGATACCTGAACATCATTTGATAAAGTCAATTCACATAATAGTGATTTTAAAATAATTAAATAATATTTATTTCCTGGCTCTTTAACTTACAGTTAATTGCTGTGTAATCTATAAAATACATTTAGTTTATTCTTAATTGTGAAAAACTAGAAATTTCCCTAAAAGAAGGAATAAACAAGGTACCAAATTACATGATATGATATAAAATTATAATTGACTTTTACATTAGTGCCTCCACATAAAACAAGCATTTTATGAGAAATTACTTCTATTGTAAACTGGATCCTTGAAACTGTTTACTTTCTCTATAAATATTTATTCTTCAATTTGTAGACAATCTATTTTCATACTTTATAATCTTTTTCTATAAAACTGTCTAATCTCCAGTGTTTTGTTTTAATCTACACATTTCAGTTTTCATTACTAAATGTTCCACTTGGTTCTTTTTTGTAACTTGTATTTATCTTATCACTATATGCTTGCATTTCTTTAAATACTTATTCATCCTAATAGCAGAAGTCTTAATCTCCCTGTCTGGTAATTCCATCATCTATTTTACTTCTGAGTCTGCTTCTACTGACTAATCTTATTACAGATTACATTTCATGCTTCTTGACACATCTAGCAACTTACAAAATTATCAGCAATTTGTGACATCTTGGGATTGATTAGCTCATAGCTCCTCATTCACACTCAGTCTTATTAATTCTACATACATGGATCTATTCATATGCTACCACATCTCCAGTGTGCTCTGTGCAAATTCCTATTATTATCATAATCATTATTATTATTAGTTCCTTTCTAGAACAATACTTTACATGTTTTCTTTTTCAGACTTGCACTTAGTACAACTTCTATACTGTTATGGTTTATATTTAGATATCCACCCAAACCCTCATGTGCTCATGGGTAGGGCTTTTGGGAGGTGATTGGATCATGAGAGTGTGCTACTCATCATATTCATCAGTGGATTGGTCCACTGTATGTAGCTAAATGTGATGTGGGAAGTCCAGCCTGGTCTGAGGAGGTGAATCACTAGGGGGATGGACTGGAAGGTTCTATCTCCCTCCTTCCTCTCTTGATATCTCTGTCTGTTTTCTGCCTGCCATGACATGAGCTGTAGCCTCTGCCATGCCACCTTGCCTGGGAGACGGATGACTATGGGCTGAAATCTCTATCAACTGTGAACCAAAATAAACCTTTCCTCCTTTACCATGTGTGTGTTGAGTATTGTGTCTCAGTAATGAGAAAGTAACTAAGATATGTGGTCTCTTTGGGATCTTTTTCTCTACTCATAATTCCATAATATGATTCCAGGAAGAAGGAATGCAGAATCATGAGAATCGCCTCATTATTTTTCCTTTCTCATGAGTGTAGTCTCATACTTTAGTTGAACTACCTTTAGTTGAAAAATGAAACCATCTTTTCATATCTTTTGTGTAATTTTCTTACTTTTTAAGTAGAGAATGTGCTTGTAGAATAGCTAAAAATTTCCCAACACTTTAGGAAGCCCTTTGGAATTCTCAGAAAAAATATGTCTTGTTATGTTTTATGCTTTCAAAAAATAGAATGCTAAGTATTTATTTAAAGATAATGCTTTTTTTTGGTGTGGGGGATGGAACTCAGGACCTTGTGCTTGCAAGGCAGACAGGGCACCACTGAGGTAAATCCCTAACCTTAAAAATAATGCTTTTTAATATTTGAATTATGTAAAATTATTTCAAAAGTCATGTACTTATCCAAATATGTAGCATACATATTTGAGAACTTTGGCAGAAGTTGAGATTAATAATCAGCTTGTACCTCTTTTTAGCCAAACTAAAAGTCCATTGTCTATTATACTGTATGATAGAAAAAAGGGATTAAATACTGGTAGATTTTCTAGTTTCTTTAAAACACTAGACCAAAAAAAGGAAAGAGTCCCTAGTAGCTAGATTTTTAAATGTAACGTTCTGTAAAGTATCTTCATAAAAGGAGTGGCATAAAATATGTAGCAATCAATATCAACACAAAAAGTCAAGAACCAATTAATAAATATGTGAATAAATATTTAGTAAGTACAAATCTTGTTCATTCATCTTGACACAGACAATTCAATGCTAATAGTTCCTAACACATGGCTGGCAGAAGGGAATGTTAGTACATCAACAAATAACCAAGAGCTATTTTATTGATCAAGCAAACCAGAATTAACCATTCCAGTTATAACATAAAATTATTTCCTTTCTGAATTCCAAAAAAAAGTTTATAAATCAATTTGGTCAATTTGATAAATTATTATAAACAATTAGTTTACATTTAATGATAAATGTTAAATCACGATTAACTTATGTTTCAATTTTTAATCAACACAAGTTACTTTTATAAATTATGAAAATAATCAAGTTTTTAATATTTGCTCAAAACATTTGATCGCTAGTACGTCATTTTCTTGAAGCAACACAAACATGTTTTCCCATCACCAAGTCAGTGTCATATACTTTAAAAAAAAATCTTATCCTGAAATAATAAAAAAAGAGTTCATGTAAAAGGGAAAAAAGGGGAATTTTATTTATTAATAAAACTTGATTCTATTTTATTAATATAAAGATTAAATATGGTCCAACATATAAAGAGTATCCAGTAATAATAACATTTTCCATAAAACTATACTGCTGACAATCATGCATAGAAATAAGTTAAATTTCACCATTTGCTGGGACATTGGAAGAGAAAGAACTTTCTAAAGAACTTTCAACATTTCTTTCAGTTTGCTTATTCAGAGGAAAAGTAATGTATCTTACATTATAGGTTATGTATGCATGCAGTATCACTACGATATTCTGCTGTGTACTTTGCTCTAACAGAAAATAGCATTTTTCATTGGTGGGAGGATAGAATTTAATAGGTTATGCTTACAGGATCAGAAGCAGAGCTCCAACAGCCACCTATCCTATAGATGTGAAGGGATGCAAAATGGTCATCTGTGTACTGGAGAAACAGAGGATTCCATCAAAGATCAAAGGTCTGGAAGTTCGCTACACAGTCCCTTGTCTGAAAGCTAATAGGGCTACATTGGAAGGTTGAAGAGTTTGCACTGGATGCCTGAAGAAACTGGACACAAATGTTCAAAGGCAATGGCAAAGACAAAATCTCTTCCCAAAGAAAAATAGGCAGACATCCTTCTTCAGTCACTATTTACTTGGTCCAGGCTATAAGCCTATTGGTTATTGCTACCCATGTTTAGGCTGAGTCTTCCCTCCTTTGTTTCTAACCTATGTGTCAATCATCCACAGGGCTTTATTAATCTGCTAGGTGGTTTTTATTCAATTCAAGTTGACACATTACACTTAATGAATACAATGTAACATTTGAATAATGAAAAGAGAGAAGAAAAAAAGAGAAAGAAATAGAAGAAATATATGTAAAAGGATAATGACTGAGAATCTCATCCAAATTAATTCTAGACACCAGATCAAATAACTCAGAAGTTAGAGAACACCAAGTAGGATGAATGACAAAAAAAAATACCCAGAGGCATATTTCAAATTATGAAGAAACAAAAATGAAAAAAATCCCTAAAGAAACCAAAGGAAACAAAACATCTTGACTATAAAACAACAAAGATAACATTACATGTGATTTATCTTCAGAAACCATCCAAACAAGAAGGAAGTGTTGACATTAATGAACTCAACATCACTGACAACCAACTGGATACAAATGATATTAATAAGGCTACATCATTAAATAAAATGGGATACACATTCTTCTCAAGTTCTCATGGAACATTCCAAGGATAGATGATATTTTGGCCCATAGCTAGACCTTAGAAATTTTAAAATATTGGAATTTATGCAATGGAATTAGAATAGAAAATAATGACAAAGCTTAATAAGAAAATTCACAAAATACATCCAGATTAAATAAAATAATAAATAGCAAATGGCTAAAAGAATTTTTAAGAGAAAAGTACTTGAACTATATAAAATAAAAACAATTCAGCAAAATTTATGGTACACAGAGAAAGCAATGCTTACAGGGAAATTTTCAGCACTTGCTATATAAATCATAAAAGAAATATGATCTAACAATTAATAATCTTTCTTGCCACTTCAAGAAACTAGAGAAAGAAGAATAAATTCAATACAGAGTGTGCAGAAGAAATAGAATGAAGAGAATTAGAATAAACATTTATTGACAGTAAATACAGGATATACATAGAAGAAATAAATGTAACAAAAAGTACTTGAAAAGATCAATGAAATTGATAACCCTTTTCCAGGTAAATTATGAAAAAAGAGAGAGTACACAAATTACTAAATTTAGAAATGAAAAAGGGAAAAACTCCAAAGATCCTCCTGATATTAAGAAGATAATGAAGGATTCCTAAAAGTATCTCTATCATATTAATTTATAACCTAGATAAAGTGGACCAATTCCTTGAAATGCAAAATCTACTAAAAAAGAAAAACAAATACACAAAAATAGACATGCTATTAATAAAAATGAAATCATAATTCTTATCATTTCAAAACAGAAAGTTTCAGGCCAGATGAGTTCACTGGTGAGTTCAAACAAATTTAGTCAAGAAATTATATTAATTCTCTGTAGTGTCTTTCAGAGGATAAAACAGAATATTTCCTTTTGCCTTCTGAGTCTAGTATTATTTCAACAACAAGGGAAGACAAAGACATTAGAAGAAAACTACAAAAATAAAAAAATAAAAATAAATTTAAAAAAACTACAGACATTTATCTCTCATAATGATAAATGCAAAAAAATTAGAAAATAGAATCCAACAATGTAAAATGAACTTACTTTTATCCCATGTATGTAAGTCTGGATCAATGTTTGAAAATCAGTGCAATCCATTACATCAACAGGCTCAAAGATAAAAGTCATACAATTATACCATTGGATGCAGAAAAAGGATTTTTAAAAAACTGAACATACATTCATAAAAAGAACTCTCAGAAATCTTTAAAAAAGGGGAACTTTCTTAACTTGAAAAAAATCCTTCAGGTAATTTACACTTAATTAATAGAAACTAAGATCTTTGCTCTTAAGAACAGGAACAAGTTAAAGATGTTCTTTCTTATCATAACTTTCAGCAGTATACTGGAAATTCTAGCTATTTTCATAAAACAGGGAAAGGAAATAAAAGACACATATATTGGGAAGAAAAAATAAAACTCTTTTTCTTTGCAAGTAACATGATCATCTATTTAAAAATCCAAAAGAATTGGCAAAAAAGTACAGAACTAGTAAGTAGGTACAGTTTTGGAGGGTATAAAATTGATATACAGATACACATTCACTTTTCCATATACCTGCAGTGAATACATGAAATTTTCAATTAAAAATAGATTACTGGAAGTCCTGAGTCACACAGAACATGCCGAATAAGCCCACTGCAGACAGGCAGGTCTGTGCACACCCTACCGAGGTCCTGAGTCACTTGGAAAATGCCAAATGACCCCTCTGCAGACAGACAGGTCTCTGCACGCCCTTCTGAGGTCCTGAGTTATGCTGAAGACCCCAAATCACCCCACTGCAGACAGGCAGCCACCTGGTTCCACATTACAAAGACACAGAGGACATGAGACCACCAGACCAATGTACTGAGTCCCACTGTTCCCGGCCCAGAGGTAGGGGCTTCTGAACCACCGTCCCACTGCTCCTGGTCCAGAGGAAGGAGCTTCCCAGCCACCATCCATCCCACTGCTCCCAGCCTACAGGAAAGGGCTTTTGGGTCACCATACCTACCTCTGCTCCCTGCCAATGTCCCACCTCTCCCAGCTCAGAGGAGGTAATCCATGCAGGTGCTAACAGACCCATGTGCCAGTCAAAATGAGAAAACACATAAATAAGTCTCAAAACCAGACTTCCAGATCACCTACAGCAACCCCAAAGGGAAATGAGATGGAACACTCTGATACT
>NW_004624840.1:4212987-4226389 GCF_000247695.1 Heterocephalus glaber
ACATGAGACGAGTCATTTTTTTTTTTTTTTGAAAAATAGAAGTCTTCACTGCTATTACCTAACAAGAATGACCACAGAGGCAAGAGAGGCCCCAGAGCAGCCTGTTTGGAGGGATCCACACACATCCCTCTGCACACAGAGCCACTCCAGATGGGCCTTGGCAGTGCTGCTCTCCAGCACATCTGTGCACTCGAGGACAAAGCTCTGGGAGGGGCTGGGACTTCACTCTGCTCCCTGCCTGGCACAAAGGGCCCCAAAACAACCATGCCGAAGGTCAAGGAGGAGTGAGCACATTTCACACTCTCGTGTGTTTCTCTTGGGTTTTCTCACGTGGCCAGTCCCAGCTCCTTACGATCTTTGGATCTTTGCCACAGTTGTGCACTTCCTCTCTCGGACCTGCTAGGCACGCACCTGAGCTCCCTCCACAGGCAGGTCCCTGTGTGAGGTGCAGACCCTACCCTGGGAGACTGTGTCACATCCTGAAGCACCCGGCCCTCTAGCAACAGCACCCAGTCAGGTAGGAGGAGAGGCAGCTGGAGGGCAGCTCCACCTATTCTCCCACCAGGAGGTCAGAAAAGTGGCTGTGAGGAAACAAGGGGACAGGACTCAGGGTCCAGGGTCACAGGGCTGGTGTGCTGCCTCCCTGTCCTTGGCCAGGGGGCTTTACTAGGTTTCTCTTGGGTCCTAAGTCCGCAGCATGTCCTGGGGCTTCTCATCCTGTACACTCACACCGATGGGCAGACACAGGCCTTGCCACAGCTCCACTTTCTGCTGCAACAGCAGTAACAGGACCGAGCTTCAGGCTCCAAGGCTCCTGGCCTCAGAGCCGGCAGGAGTCCTTCTGACTTAGCCCGTGACAACACTCCAGGTAGCCTTCAAGAGACACCAGGAGCCAGTTGAAGCCCCTGTGAAAACATGGTTGGAGGCAATCTTGACCCCAGACCAATGAACTTTGTGTGTGTGTGTGTGTGTCCCACCTGCACAAAGAACTCAGGACCCTGCACTTGTGAGGCAGGCGCGGTGCCACTGAGCAATACACTTTTGGTTTAGAGAAACAAAGTCTCTCATCAGCAATTCAAGGCACAAAGTCAAACCCAGACGCCAAAAAAAGTCCAGATGCCATACACACACAAACCACCTGTGCACACACACAGGAATACGGTCACACATGCACACACACCCACAGACAAGTGCACACATCTGCACACACAGATGCATACATGCCTTCCTCTCCCACCAGTAAAAAGGAAACTGAAGGCCTTGGGAGTTGGAAGACAAGCCGGGCTCTGTGAGACCCAGTGTTGTCCTCTCGTGGACTGCAGTTCCATCAAGGGCGCCACTGTTCCTCAGGTCTCTCTGTCCCTGGGAGGTGCATCCATAAAGACAGGGTGGGCAGGAGGACCAAGGGGCTGTCAGACTCACAGGATAAAAGAGGGAAAAGCCCCAGTTCTTGCTGACATGTTTTCCTCCCTTGGGTGGCATAGAGGGAGCTCATTTTATAGGATTCAAATCACTGCTCTTTCTAGCAATGTCCCTGGCTCTGCTATGCTAACATGTGCCAGGAGCAGGTTCTTCAAGCTCCTTCAGTCATAACCTGACTCAGCTTGCTCAGCCCTGGTCCCTCTGACAAGATGTCACCAGGCAGCCTCTGTGACAGCCCCCTGCCCGCCATCAGCTCTGACAGCAAAGATGGCCCCATGTACTTCTCCCATCCTCGGGGTGTGAGGTGGGACACACCAGTTGAATGAGAAAGCAAACCTCTTTTAAACATAGTTGGTAAAATTCTTTTCCAAACACCTCTGGTTGGCAGTGTCTTCTACTTCAGGCAGAGGATCTAGAAAAGACAGTGACCCGCCACTGGTACGCCAGTGGGCAATGCTGTTCGCCCACACACTGACTGGCAGGACAGGAGAAACATCAGCTCACCCTGATCAAAGCCACTGCGCCTGTAGTGGTCCAGCGCCAGCTCCTCCACAGAGCACAGGGCCATGGTGGGGGTGGCAGTGTCCCCAGCCTGCACAACAAACATGGACTTGCCCATCCCACGCTGCGGGCACAGCCTGCCCGTGATGGTCACATGTTTAACATCTTCCACAGCTACTGCCGGCAGCCGGTGGAAGAGATGCTTGTACTTTTTACAGCTAGGGGACTCCTGCAGGCACATGGCTCTCTGATAGAGTGAAAGGCGGTGCCCTGTCCTTACTTGTGGATCCGCCAGCCCATCAGCATTGCATCTGATAGCCGATTCCAGGCACTTCAGGTGCTGGTGCAGGTTCAGAGCCAGTCGGTCCCACCATCGGCCTCTACTGTCAGGACAATAGATTTCCTGAGACAAAGGTTTTCAAGTTCCTTGACAGCTTCCTCATACAGGTGAAGCCTCTGCAATATCTCAACAGTCCAGGACAAAATCTGTGCATAAATCCACCCAACCGTGAAACACCACAGGAAGAGTGGTAACTCCTCATGGTACCTCAGGGAAGGGTGGTTTTGCAGTTCGTTCCATTCCCTTTTTGCACTGTCAGAGAACTCCTTAGCTTCTTCCCAGTTCCCACTGGCCATGGTGGTGGAAATGTCACTCAGCATGTGTGCAGCCACTGCATATCTGATAAGATCCTCTCTGTCTTGGAAGATTTGGGTTTTCCGATTGATGGTATAACTAGGAAACTGCATTCGGCCAAGAGCGACCAAAAGCACTGTGGAAAGCTGATCTTGACCACAACGAGCACCTTCTTCTTCTTCCATAGAGTCGCTCAATGAAAACAGGAGTAAGATCCAAGCAAACACAGCCCTGGGACCTCTACAGACTCACAGTGGCTGTCCAGCCAAGCCTTTAGCTCTTTTTAAGATAACAGCTCCAATTCCAGGCCGATTCTTGCTCCAAGCGCAGACTGAAAGCTGCTTGGCCAATCTGAGAAAGGCATCTACCAGCTGCTGTTTCTGTCCATTGGGATTCACCAGGTGGAAGGTCTTGGCCAGGGATTTCAGATCAGGAGCAGAAAGGAGTTCAAGTACTTCAGAGAGCTCTTGTAACTCAGATTCTGTCTGTAGAAAGCCTGCATGTTGCAATTCTTCAATCACAGGTGTTAAGTCTGGAGCAATCTCTTCATATACTAATTTGTTCATTTTATTCCAAGTTAATTTACATTGAAAGAGCCTTACATATAACTTCTGACCACTAGCTGATAACTGATAAAATGTGGTTATAACTTCCTTATCCTTCTCATCAAAGAGCAGCCTGTCATCTTCGTTCTCTAGCATGGCTTGCAGGACCAGGAGGAAACCCCACAGATAGTAAGGATGACTTGAGGGTATTACAGCTGCGTCACTAGGAACATCACAACCTGACCCCAGCCCCAGAGGAATGTTGCAAACTACTTTATTCTTTAGGTCACTGTCATCCTCCAGAAGTTGTTCATGGATGTCACTCCATTTAGAACCATCATTTGTGGAACTAGATTTTGCCTCTGAACTTGACAACTGTGTTTTAACTTCTGAAGCAACAGTGATTTCTACTTTTTCACAACTGTACCTCTCACATTTTTCAACATCTTTATCATCTACTCCTCTGATGTTCTCTTGCTTTACAGCCCTATCTTCTGAAGTGGTCTTGAAATTTTCCCCAAGAGTTAAATCTGATGAAAATCCTATGAGAGCTTTATCTGACAAGCCAGGGCTGAGGGCTAATTTCCCACATTCCTGGGTAGCCTTTTGGCTTTCAGCTTCTCTTATTTTATTACTGTTTACCATACATTCAAGAGTATTCTCTTCCTTTAGAGAATCACGTGTAAAAATGTTTTCCTTCTGAGAACTACTCAAATTTTCATCCTCATCCTCAATTTCTGAACTGTTATCAGCCAGGCTCCTAACAGCTGTGGATATGGAACTCTGTGGACAATGATTGGCAAATTCTTCATTCTTATCTGGGACTTTTTGGCCTTCGTGTACTTTCTCGACAGCTTAGATGACAGGCTTCCCAAAGAAATGACTTTCACATTATGATTCCTCAACTCTTCCTGATTTTTGCATACTATGGCATCATCACTTTTAAAGTAGGGACTGTTCTGTTTTACACCCACTTCTGCCGAATCACTCTGGCCAGGGGTTAAACTTGTCTTTGGTGGTGATGGGGTCTCTGGGGTCACATCTTCTGAGGCAACACTGGTTAACTCTGCTGTGGATGAATTTGAATTCCTTAAGCCAACCTGCACTGGACCTACGTGAATGACATCACTGTTAGCACACATCTGAACGAGGTGCTGGTTTAAGTCTTACCTGAGCACCATTTTACTACAAATGGGGCAGGCAAGTTTAGCAGGTGGTGCATTGTTAAAATATGAAATGATAGAATTAGAGGCATTGCTTTTAGTTTTGCTGGTTGATAAGCTTCTACGGGGTCTTTTTTTGTCAGGAGATTTTCCTTCTGGCATCATGAGTACAGTATTAGGGTAAAAAGTGTAGTCCAAGTCGTAGAGCTACACAGGCTAAGGTGAAAGAGGGCATGTTTTATTTTCACTCTTTTGGCTTGAACTAATAAAAGGTAGGATTCTACGTATTCGTGTTAATCCTTTAGGCAATCGCTTCTTCCATTTTTAAAAAAGAGTAAATTGTGACAGAAGCCTTTTGCACAACCCGCATCAGTGACTTTCTCCAGGTGGACGACGCCCATTCGCGCGGCCCCGGTGACTGCCGCGTCCAGGCCACACCTCGCGAACACGCGCGGTCGCCACCGCCACGGAGCCCCGACCTGGAGAGCGCCCGGGCCGCACGACTCCGCTCGGCCGCCATCCTTCCGCCGCTACCCGCGCGACGCAGCCGTCCCCTGGCCCGCGGCACCTCCCACCTCTCAGAACTTTAATACGCTAATATGGACAGAACTCTGAGGTTTGTATTGTACTGAATTATCTAGCCTCACTCAAAAATAGAAATATTTCAGCAGCCAAATAGTGTCTCTCAAAACACTTACCTCTACTAGTGGGGATCAGCAAATATAGTATAAAAGGAAAACGGACCAGCTGCCTGTTTTTGTAAAGCTTAATAAAACTCTGCAACCCATATTTATATATTGTCTGTGGCTATGTTTGTGCAACAATGATGGGGTTCTATAGGAATTTTATATCCCACAACTTACTTTCTGTATCATTAGAAAAAAATTACTAACTCCTGTTTATATGAACAGTTTGCGAAGAGCATATATGTACAAACTTTCAAAAAGGTTCATATCACTGAATAAATCTTTTAATCTAAATAAGATACTCAGCATATATGTCATCTTTGGCAGGTAGAAAAGAGTCCAAAAACTAACATTCATTAAATATAAATTTTCACAGATTCTAGTATTTAGTCTCTATGAGTCTGAGCTACACTCTTATCTTCTTCATATTGTAAAGGCCAAATAGCCACTTAATATAAGGAATAGAGTAATCCAGTCCCTCTTAATTTGAGTTCAGAGGGTCTGAAGACTTCATCAGATCATGTTATATATGTGTGAAAAGTTACATTGATTTCTTTTCAGATATTTTAAAGCTTTTGTCATATTTTACTAAAATGGAGTAGACTAAGTTATATTTTTTGTCTTTTTTCTTGCTCATAAGGCAAATAGAAATTTTAAGCATAAAGTGTTTAAATACATCAGTATACTTGCAAGCAAAGCTGTTGACAGATTGGTAACATTTAGCCTCCTTTAGATCTCACTTATTATTTTTATTAAATACTAACGCCCATACAGCACATTGGGGTGACTGAGAAGGGAAGATATTTAATAAAATACATTAGGACCGAACATTTCTACCCCAAGCTCTGGTTGTCACATTGATGCATTTCTTTACCTTGTACTGAATTTTACACATGAGTTGGATTATAAACACTTTCTTTCTTCAGTGCTTTTGAGATCATTTCCTTCAGGGTCTCAGAATAAAGTATTTATTTAGAAGTAAGCAATGATTTCAATGTAGTAACTATTTGGGGTCTGTATGCCTTTTAAATTCTGCCTACACCATTAATTTGAAAACATTTACCAGTACCTTTCCTTTAGGCATTACATTTTGTAAGTCTTTCTCTTTTCCCTTTTGACCTGCCTTGCAACTCAGGGAAATTATTTTGAAATAATTATCCCAACAGAACGCAGTGATCAGTACATCAGCAGACTTGTATGTCGTGGGAGCAAAATCAGCAAATTAAAAGGGCATTTTGTGAAGAACAGGTCACTTAAAATAGTTCAACTTCTGAACTTGCAAGACAAACCATAATGAAGTGCTATTTTCCTAATGTCCTTGAGTATAACAGAATAAAATCTTCTCAAGTATTTTACACAAAGAGCTCTGTTCATAAGAAATTAGGTCAAACTATTAAACTCACCTCTGTTTGATGTAAAATAAAACTGCTTATTGCAGATCTAGCAAAAACACTCAGTGTCCTATTAGTTCCTTCAGAGAATATCCCAGATAACCTTAAAGTAATCTAAAGCACAAGTGAACTTCAATCCTTCCTGTCTACTCTGAGTCTTAAGCACATTAGAATAATTTAAAAATGCAGTCTTGCAAAAATATGGTCATTTCTTGCTGATTTTGTGCTTCTTTTCAATTTGTCAACTATGCTTTAATTTCTCTGTGCTTTATGTATGGCAGCAGATGATCAAGATAATAAAAGGTAAAATAAAGGAACTAGGCTAATTAATATTGAATTAATAAAGTTTTGAAATATAAATAAGTTTGTATAAACTGTCATTTGATTTTTGTGTAAGATAAACTCCACATTTTTCTGTCTCTTCTCTCATCCTTTAACCTCTCAGTATTTTATTGCTAATAACTAATTTCTTGTAAGACTACATTTACCCCTTTCATTTCCTAGAATAATTAAAAGGAATGTATTTAACCTACACTGGAAATAATATAAAATGCCTCTTTAAGTATCGGAAGTAATTTAATTTTAACACATGAATCAAATCAAATATTCAAAATTATGTGTTTATTAGTTATTTTGTATTCTTTCCTTATCTTGTACGAAGAAAGATTCATTGAAGAAATTGGAAGCTCTTTATGCATTTCACAGAAAGGCAGAAGAAGAAATTTCTATGTACTTTTGAAACATCTTACAATTTAACAGTGAAGTTTTGCAGCATGGCCAACAGTCTTAAGATGTATTGGCTTGAACAACATTGTTAATTTTGTTCCTGATTGATCTGCTTAGTTTTTTGTCCTCCTAGTCAAACTCTGCTGATTTTCATGAGTTCCTCATGAAAGGAGACAGAATATACAACCCCAAAATATGCCGCTCTGCCATGAGAATTACTTTTAACTAAAGGCTTTAGAAAAACACCAGGTACTCTTCAAGGAGTCTTCAAGTATCCTCTACCATTCACTGAAGCAGAATTATATACCTGTTCTGGCTTGCTTCTTTTCCTATGTGATTAAGCTTTAGCCAAAGAAGTGTACATGGAAACAATTTATTCCATCTCAGTAAGAAATTTTGAGTCCTGGCTTGGTTTTACAATTGTTTTTTCCTATTTTTCTTGGTCCAAAATGACTCAAATAAGGGCAATTCCTTTTTTTAAGCCTGAGATATAGTAAAAATAAATCAAAATTAAACTACCAAATAATGGCAAACATTTTTACATTAAAATTTTTATTTTACCTGAAAGAGGGAGTGGAGGGAAAGAGGAAACAAGAATTGAAATGTGTAATGTGCATGTACCAATTCCCTACAATGAATGTTATGGTTGCTAATTATGTGTAATGAAAGTTAAAAAGGAAATAAAAAAGTTTCTCCATGTGGAAATTGATTGTAATAACTGAATAACTTAAACTCAGATGATTTATTCATGCTTCTTTTGTGCACAACCAAAGCACCTATATAAATTTGAAATAAATGAGGCCCACACAATATGTGATTATGTACAGAAGGTCCATAGATAACTAGTTGCCTTGACCTATCTATAACTTTATGAACTAAGACTTGACTCTATTTGCCAGCCTAGAAAACAACATCTTTCAATGCTCCCATTTTGTACCATTTTTAGAAATTATTACATAAACACAACTTACTCAGAGTCTTCTGGTTTCTGCAACCTGGACATTCTGTCCACAAAAGCACATGCATATGCAATCTGTAAAGACAAAATAGAGTGTAATTCAGTCATTTAATGGCATTAGCCTGGAGTGAACTAGTAGCAGACTAACATTTACACACATAGATTAGAATCTGACAGGTTGGTTTTGAAAGTTGCTTCTAAATACAGTATATAACCTTTAGCAGTTTAATTCTTTTTCTGATTTATTTTACTGTCCTGTAAATGAGAATAAAGCTAGCATCTAAAGACAACTATTGAATTAATAAAGATGAGGTCAAGTAATATACATACACACTTAACAGAATCCACAGCACCTAGAAAATGCTGAAAAAATTACAGGTTTTTTTCATTTATACAACTGAGTAAATAATGCTCTTGGGCCAAGAGACAGCCTTCTTAGGATCTCTTGTTGGCCAACTTGATGTCTACCTCTGTGGCTCTGTAATAAATTATTCCTTAGTGATTACAAGTCAGACTAACTAGCTACAGAAATGCTGTTCTGTCACCTTGTCAAGTACATCAAATTGTGGTTGCAGTAGGAAAATGCAGTCTAGTGGAAGAGGGCCTGTTACACAGTGCTGTGGTGGGGTGTCCCCTGAAAGCCTCATGTGTTTGAAAAGTGATAGGGTGGTGGGAGCCCCACGCTCTTCACCTCCTCCCTTCACTCCCTGCTTCCTGGCTCCATGACGTGAGCAGCTTTCCTTCACAGCAGCTCTTGCCCCTCCGCCAGCTCTACACTTGGGCCAGACAACTATGGACTTAGAATTTCTGAAGTCTGAGCCAAAATAAACCACTTCTCCTTAAATTGTGGAATTTAGGGTATTTTTGTACCAGTAAAAAGGAAAATAAAACCCATAACGAGGTTCTGGTAAGCTTTCCTAATATCCTTATTATTACTGATGATGTTCGTTACTGTGGTAGATCATCCAGTTGGTTAAGAGGCCTTCTTTCATTAAATATATTAATGAAATCATTTATTGTAAAATCTTTATGTAAGAGTCTGTATGGTATTTTACCCTGAAAATTATTTGGATATATCTGATATAAAAGTATGGTTTTGAATTTCAATTCTCATTCGGGACCTTTCTCTTCTATGTGGTATCATTCAGGAAAGTATTTATAAAATTATATGTTGATTCCAGTGTTTTGCACTTCCCACAAAATTGGTGCTAGTTTACAAAGTATGGTGTGTGTGTATCTGTGTGCATTTACATATGTGTGTGTTAATATTCCTGTTTTTGAAATTATACTTAAGAATTGTTAGCTAAAAATAGATTAGATTGTTTACTGAACTTTTAAATACAAGATGCATTTTGTCAAGATAAATCAAATAATTCTTCAGTATTTCATTTTCTTTAGTCACATTTCCTTATTACCATAATTATAAAAATGGACATAAATGGAATGAAATCTACAAGATATAACAAACTTAAGTGGCACGAACAGAATTTTTTACATTTCTTTTTACATCATTCCTTAATAAATCTATCCTGTATCCCTCATCTTGGTACATTCCTCTTCTATGTTTTATATGCTCAGGAAATCTTAGGAACCATTCTAGAATCCATACTTTGTTTGCATTTTGACATATATCTTTATAAAGTCTTGGAATATAACTTTCTAAATAATTAAAATATATTCTGAGTCCAGCCACTTTGCTCTATGTTCTTAAAAAATTTCTTTAGTTCACAGGGTAATTTCTTTCTTGAAGCACTGAAAAACAACCTGATTTTTCCCTTCTTCTTGGCTTTTTAATACAGTATCAAATTAATATTTGGAGTGACTTTTATTAAAAATCGTAAAGTAAATCATGCTATCCCATAGACAAACATCTCCCTTTATCTCTCCATAATCCTTACAATGCAAATCTGAATTGTCTATCAGGCCCCTGCCTGCCTGGTCTGTCCTCTGGCAGTGCCTGTGAACTCAGGTTGCACAGCACTGCCCTAGTTCACAGGGTGTCACCTCCCAACCTACTGCTGCTGTCCTCAAGGAAGGCTTTGCAGTGCTGTGAGGACTCTGACTCCAGATGTTCACAAAACTGCCATTGTCTCATTGTTTGGCCCTAGATCATAGGTTCACTTTAAAAAAGGAGTATCTTCCTAAGTCAAGCTACAGAATCTTATACCTTAAATATTTACTATGTAATATATTTCATCACTACCTTCTTACTACACTTACCTTAAACTTTTTATCCAGTTACTGGATCACTATTAAATTTCTGTCTCTGTGTAACAAAGTACAGAGACTTTATTGTCTGTGATTCTTCCTGTTAATCAGAGAGTAATACAATCTTTGTTGAATGTATGAAAGTTCCCATAGAATTGTTGAATCACACTTAATGTTTATTTTTTTCTTTTGTGAAAAAAATAGTTAGATTTCGGGGTTGGTATGCCACTTTCTAAATAGGTTGCCATGTAAAAACTTCCAAATTTAAAGACATCTGTGGAATTTTTTAATATAATACAAAGGCATGAGCCTAGAATTCCCTTTAAATTACAAATAAAGTGCAAATATAAAAAAGCTTCACTTTTATATTTTCATTTACTCTTCAATAAGCAGACAACACTTCATCAATAATTAGTAATAGCTATATAATTTCCATATAGTATTTTGAGAAATGAAGAGACTACTGTATGTTTAGAAATTAGAACTACTCTACAATACTTTCAGATTGTTTTCCAATTATATTTGCATTTTCTCTAAGTAAATAAAGGTAGAGAAAATCAGTATTTTTCAACATTAAGGTTTTAAAATTCTTGACTAATGACATAATCTAATTAAAAAATTATTATATTTTGATATTAATCTCTTTTGTTTCAGGTGATACCATAAGGCTGCATATGCATAGATCAACAAGCAGAAATATATGAAAACAAATTTATCAGAATGGTTTGCAGTATCTTCTTAAGTGCAACCATTATGGAGAAAACATTAAAAAAACCTGTTAAACACTAGTAAATGAAGAACAGAATTATTATGTAAATATTTGTGAATTAATATGCTTTAATATACCAAATTATTTAATGCAAAATGTAAGTGTGTTTAATATTCAGGAAGGTGAAATCATTCATTAGATGGTGTATTTTCACCTAGGTTGAAATTGGTTGTTGTTATGAAAATCAGCTTGTTCAGCTATCAAGTATTTCTGAATTTCATTTCTTCAGTGGTAAAATAGAGGTATGCCTTACATTTTTATAGCTGTCCTCATGACTACCATTATTTTTGTTTCTGTGACCTCTCCCTCTGGATGGTTTATTTGGCCTTCCTATAATGAATTGTTCCTTCTACACTTCCAATTGTACTCCAACTATTTGTGGTGTTCATTTGAATTTTCAATTCTTATGCTGTCTGCAGTCCTTACATGTATTTCCACTTCAGTTTCATCACAGTTTGTGTTCTTCATATTGCATAAGAGACAAAATAGGATATTAAAGCTGACATGGTTATTTATCACCGATTTTACTAGACTTTGGACTATTTAATGTAGACAAAAACATAAAAAAATCCCAGAGACCGACACATTACTGTTTTTTAATATAATGATAATTGCATTACATCAAGATTTCATACATGGTAAAATATGGACCCTATAATGATCAAAAGTTTCCAAATGTATGTACTTGCTACATGTTAAGGTCAAAATATAAGTTAAGGATTTGGTTTTGTTCTTTTTGTTTTTCTGTTTTGAATTTGTATTAAACATTTTATTTAAAGGCTGTAACACTAAAAAGAAGAACACAACACAGATTACATTATGATGTCCAAGGCAGCATTCTACATGAGAGAAATCAAAACAAAACAAATTTATACAGTAAATATACCAGTCCTGAACACAGTACTTGAAATTTAACCCAAGCTGCATATGCATAAAATGATCTGACTACAGGATTATGCAAAATAAATTTTTTTAGAACACCAGAATGTCAACCATTCTGACCATAAAGTGACTTATTCCCCTAAAGAGTATTTTGAGATAATTTCTATATGACATGAAAAGAACTGACATAACCCTTAAATACTACAAAAATAGTTGAAAACATATTTGTAATGCAGTTTTCTATAAAATATACAGTTATTACTTAAAAAATTGAAAAGCCAAAGACCACCCTGAATAATGGTGAAAACCTCAACAAAGAAAAATGCTTATTATTTGGATATCATTGGCAGAAAACTGATAAGATTTTGTTGAGGGGAGCAAGGAAGGTATGGAATGAAATCATTCATGCAAAATTTGTTCAAAAATCTTCATAAAGTTGTAAATTTATGCTTGTAACATCTTAAAATATTATACCATGAACACACTTTCTATTATTTAACTGGAGGACAAAAGAATATCTTGAAGAAAGTGTTTCTCAAAATGAGGTTCAAAAGCCCAAAAGAGTTCTAATGTGGGCTCAGTAATAAACATGGTAAACAAATACCCTGGGTGATTATTTGACACTCTGAAATGGCCTACGGAAAAGAGCAACACTTAAAAGCAAGATCCTAAACATATATCTGACATGTTAGAATTCTCTGTAAGTTTATGTTGTGAATACTGCTTTTTGTTTTAAAACCAGTTCCAGGCATTAAGAGACACATACATGCCTCGAAAATGAACAGGTGAATGCACATAAAGATTTTCCTTTGATGTTTTCATTAGTTTCAAACTAAATTATATAAAGAAAAGACAATACATGAGTGCAAGCCTTGGAAAAGTAATATTTCTCATGAAATGGGGCATCTAAAAATGGTTAAAAGATAATCTCTTAAATGTTTACAAATTTTAAATCATTCTGAATATAAAACTAGATTGTTAACTAAAATTAGGATGCTATATATCATCCTTCTGTTTTAGTATCATTTTTATGCCAAGGATGTGAAAGGTAATCATCATCATCTAAATGTAAATAAGTTATAATGGTACAATCTTAGTTTAATTTAATTTTAGCTAATGATCTAGTTTTAAATTTAGAACAATTTAAAACTTATAAACATTTAATAAATTATCTTTTAATTTTTTCAGATGCCCCATTTCATGAGAAATATTACTTTTCCAAAGCTTGTAGTCATGTATTATCTTTTCTTCATATAATTTAGTTTTAAACTAATGAAAACATCAAAGGAAAATATTTAGAGACATTCACGTGTTTATTTCCGAGGCACGTATGTTTCTCGTAATGCCTGGAACTTGTTTTAAAACAAAAAGCAGTGTTCACAACATAAACTTATAGAGAATTCTAACATGTCAGAAATATGTTTAGGATCTTGCTTTTAAGTGTTGCTCTTTTCCGTAGGGCATTTCAGAATGTAGAATAATCACCCAGGGTGTTTGTTTACCATGTTTATTACTGA
>NW_004624840.1:4248111-4298351 GCF_000247695.1 Heterocephalus glaber
TGAATGAATAATCAGTAGCCTTCAGTATATTCAAAATGCTAATATTATTCATTAGAGGTAGATTTGGCAAAACATGTCACTCAAAAACTACAGGTAGGGCCAGGGATTGATCTCAGCGGTTCTGCCGCCTGCCTTGAAAGCACAAGATCCTGAGTTTGATCCCTGATACCAAAAACAAAACACAAAAAACTACAGGTAAATTCAAAGGTGAACCAAAATACTCAATTTCTTCTTAATCTCAGATCTGAAACAGGTGAGAGACCCTGTCTGGACACCTACTTTCAATTTTTTATAGTGTTCTGTACAAGAACTATCACTTACTTGTTTTTCTTATGTATAAATATTTAGGAAATGATTGGTTAAGGAAAATTAAATGTACTTTGAAAAATAAAGTTTTTAGAGTCCAATACTCTGTCTGCATCACTTTTTAGTTGTAATGTTATAAGAAGGCAAGCCTGTGTGATTTCCTAACCCAAAAAAAGTGAAAAGCCACAGAAAACCTGTAAATTGTCAAATGTGACCTCACATATGTTTCACACATAAAAATAATAAAGTGTAAACATATTACTATGGGAGATCATTGTAAATGTGGTTAAAATTAAAAGGAAATAAATGAAATGAAATGATGAAAAGTATTGACAGTTATCGGTAGGTGTCCTGAAATTTATTGAACATGATCTTTGCCCACAGGTCACTGGAGCTCTTTCCATTGTTTTCCAAAATATTTCTATCTTCTTGAGATTGGAAATTTACATTAACATACTTTGAAGCACGTTGATCTTTTTTCTCCCATTACCAAAACACTGTTAACTCATCAATAGCTGTTTTAAAAGTATAGCTTCTCTTTTTCAATTCTCTGATTTCAATTTGATATTGTCTTGTAGCTCCATTTTACTAGTGAGAGTTCCCATCTATTTATTCTTTATGATCGTCCTTTCCTTTCAGTCTTTGAGCAGATTTATAATACCTGATTTAAAGTGCTTTTCTGAGTCATCGCAAAGCGTGTTCCTATTCACTACTACTTTTTTCTTAATTATATACTACATTTTTTGTCCTTCATGTGCCTGATGACTTTTTGTTTGTAGGGGATATCATGGCTGCTACTTGCTAGAGTCTCTAATTCTGTTACATCCTCTAAAGAAGTTTGTGTATTGTTCCTGCAAGCAGGTAAATTGGTGGATGACTACCAAACTTCTACAGATATTTTATTTTAATGCTGGATAGTGTAACTTTGTAGAAAGACCATAATGTTTAGTAAATCCATCTCACACGACAAAACTTAAATGTTAAAATTTGTTTCTATTGTAATGATTAGCAGCTAAAATACTTGCCTAGTTCTTTCAGCTTTCCATTTGTCACTTGGCTGAGATACAGATTAAATATTTGTATATCTCTCAAGTCTAAGTTAAAAATTAGAAAATGGTCCTTTTTAAACCAGGAAGTGAATGTCACCAGTACCATCCATGCAGACACAAAACTTGGGGTTCCAAACTTCCGAAGTTATGAATAATAAATTTACCTTGCTTAAGCCACCCAAGCTATAGTATTCTTTTATAGCATTTTGTACTGACAAACATGGAGAGGAACTTGAATACATGAAGTTCAGAGTCATGAAATGATATAAGACAACAGATTTTAGGATTCCTCCTCCCAATTTTCTGCCATTCTCACTATTGAACTCTCTCCAATGACATCTCAAGTCAGTAACACTGAGACTTTCTTGTTTTTAGGTCAAAATGACATGTAGTTGACCAGGAAATAATTTGTGGGAAATGTCATATGATTGTGTACATCTGGTTTTCTTCTTTTAAATGTTGATATTTTTTTCAATATGTCCTTGCTGTGGACATCTTTGGGGCATTTGATGAGCTCAGTGATATTTTTTAAAGTGTTTGAATTTATTGCAGGAATATTAGTCAGCTGCTTTGCTATTTCTAGGATGTTTCTAATATTTTAAAAGTTACCACACCAGAGTTCACATACCACAAAATTAGGCTGTCTCTCAAAAGTATTAGTACAAATCTTAAAAATGTGATAGATTTTTATCTGGTAGAATCTCTAGTAATAGATCTCTACTTTTATTGTAACCAAATCCTATACAGTATTAAGGAAAAGACTACTGATAAATTTAAAAATATTTTACTTATTAATGTCCTTGTTAATTTTTGAGCCTTTATTCTATTTACTGTAGTTATGCCATACACTAGTAATAAATACCTATGGCACAAATAACTTTTGAAAACAAATAGATTCATAAGCTAAAGGTATACTGTTTTATGCTATTAATATTTACTCAAAAAATTAGGTTTTCATTATTTAAATTAATGGTTTCATTGTGTATTTCCTATCACAAAAGATTTAGACAAAGTTTGGCACTTATGAAATATAAGGACACCAAATGTGCAGAAATTATGTAAATAATACAAATGAATCAAGCAATTTAATAAAAGTAAGATTTTTTATATATATAGACCTAGTAATTCTTTAGAGAAAAATAAGTGTACTAGAAAATTATTTCTCTAGTCATTATGGAAATAATTTTGCATGACTTTTACTTATTAAGGTGAGAGGTGAAACAGGATTAGATTTGAAAATATTTAAAATCTAAACTCCAAAGGAGTAGAAAGATTTTTACTTTAATAATGTACAGCTACATGTAGTGTCTGGACATTATTATTATAAATATATACACATACAATTATTCCCATGCAAAATTTACATTGTATTTTATTATAAATGTTTAAAAGACTGTGGTATCCATTGCTCCAAAGTTCTTCTGCTACACTGAGTTTGAGGAAGTCCAGTAGAAAGGGCTGATTAACTTTCTCTAAGCAAGTGTCAAGAGAACACTTTCCCCTTGGTGTTTATGAGCACAAAAACCTTCCTACATATAAACAAATACAGCAATATCCACTGTAATATCCAAATGTACCATCAAAACAATGAAAGAACTGAGCATAAGCAATTATATTTATTCATTCCTTGATTAAATTATTGAGCAATGTAATACTGCCTTTAGTGCATGTTAAGGCAAAAGCTTTACAGAGGCATTTCCTGAATGGCCTATTTTATGTGCCTAGGTGAGAATGACAAGTATATTTGTCTCCTTGAAAAGGTTATGAAACTATTTTGTAAAAACTTTCCCTTGGGGGCTTTCCCAAAACAACTGGGCCAATTCTATGTCAAAACACAATGAACAAAACATATAGAAGACCAGACTTTTTGAGCCAGCAGCTGGACTACCTGCAGCTCTCCTTAACAAGTGGGCCAATTCCACCTGGAAACAGAGTGAACACAAGATATAAAAAGATCAAAATTGTTTGAACCAGCAGCTGTTCTACCTGTAGCAGTTAATCTTTCCTGGCAATCTGTTAGATGGAGATTCCTCAGGCTAAAAGGATGAAGAACCTTTTTGCTGAGTGCTGTGCCTCTGGGACTGCTCAATAACAGTTCTTTCAACTAGTGTGCGGAGCATGTCAGCTGTATGCTTTAGCATAGAGAAACGGCCACTTTGATGTCAATTTGGCTATAAGGAAGAGAATATCAATGGCAGGCCTAACTAAAGGATGGAAATCTAGTTACTGTTTAGCTACTAAATTAGTCAAAAATAAATTTGAGACCTTTCAAAGTATGCTAAGGTCAATATTTAGTGTAAAACAATAGGATAATAGATTCTATTACTTCATTACAAAGAGTATATATTAAATACCACATGAGTAAGCTCATGTCAGCCACAGTTCCATGTAATTTACAGATACTACCTTATTTAATTAACCACTCAAAGGGATAGGTATTAGCCAGACAAGTAACTCAAGACACAAAGAAATTATATAACCAATCCCTTGCTACATAATTGACAATTGGCAAAACCCAGAGGCAAACACAGGACATCTAGATTCAGAGGCTATGTTCTTAATAAGAATACAATGCTGTAGGGAAATGAACATCCACTAGAAACATTTCCTTCAAAGAAATACAGAATGAAATATGTGTGAATGCTTTGAATTTTTAATTAAGAAGTACAATCCAAATTTTTATGTATTAATGATGATTATTGAATTCATTTTTGTGTTTTATTGTGCTGTCTTAGTTACTTTTCTCTCATTGCTGAGACAAAATACCGGACACTCATAGATAGAGGGTAAGGGCTTTATTTAGCTTACATTTCTTGAGGTTTCAGTCCATAATTGGCTGGCTCCAAAGCAACGATGGCAAACAGGCATTGCAGAGGAGAAACAACATGGCACACACAAGGTAGCAAAGGTAACAAAGGGCTTTCACCATGTCTTTCTGCCTCTTTTATTTCATGCAGACTATTGGGATTAGGCCAGTGCAAAACCAATCACTCACGCATAGTGGTTTGGTAGTCACACACCCTTAATCCCATCATCAC
Organism: Heterocephalus glaber; assembly: GCF_000247695.1. Next base: position 4,252,505 of record NW_004624840.1, read on the forward strand.
ACGTTCCAGATTCAGCTACCTCTGACTGAATGAGGCTTTGGAGGACATCCAGACCCAAACCATAACATGTGCCAAATGTAAAAGGCATTAATAGTATGTTTAAAATACTAAGAAAATGAGACATTTCTGTAACCAGTTAAGTGCTTAAGAAATTTATGATAATTAAGGTAGAATATGGGATGCATAATTTGATTTTTCTATTTTTCCATTTCAAGCAGTCTTGTTTGTACATAATGGGCATAGGCAATCTATCTATAATCTAGTGATAGTCTAAATTGCTGAATTTTGATATATTATTTTTAGCTATAGTCAAGTTGTAGATATTACTTTAGATAGACATATATATGACTAATGTTTCTTAGCCCTTAGAGACCAAATAGCTTACAGGATGAAATCCAGATAGAAAGCACTGATTCAAATGTACTTGCAAACTAACTTTATAATAAAATATTAACACTATTGCAAAAGTATAAAATATATATGCAGTTTTCATAGATAAAGCAATTCTGACAAAGTACTTCAATATCAGATACCTTTTAGAAAATGTTATGATTCTGTTTAATATAAATGAGTTAAAAAATCAAATAGTAGTGAGTGATACAAGTATAAATTATATGAATACATAAACAGAAAAATTTGCTGTCTACCAAGGTTTTCTTCATTAAATCACTTCTAATGAGTGACTATTTTGTTAGAATCCATCTTCCCTTTGCAATCTCTAAATCTCAGATTCTGAATAGATAATAGGTTTGAACTTTAGATTTATCAGCATTTTCTTGCTGATAAAGGCATGAAGCCACTACACTTCAATTCTCATTTGGATTCTGGTAATAATAATAAAATCCATCACACACAATTATTATTAAAATAATAATACATAAAATGTATTTGTGTCAGAAATAAATAAAATATACTCAACCTATTAGGATAAAAAATCATCCTAGGTTCCCAAAAAACGACTCTAATTTTACTATTACAACTCCTTAGTCTTAGATAATGGGACAGTTGGTCTCTTTACGTGGCTCATATAACATGCATATACATATACACATTTTCTTCAAGAATACAGCTAAAATGTAAAATGACAGAAAAAAAAACTGTAGATGAAGAAATATAAAGATAGCCAAATTAGCAACTTTTGATGCCTCAATTAAACAGAATTTAACTTTCCTCTATTTTCAAAAGATAATAATATGAAGGAGCAGGGAGAAAAAAAATTCTCTTAAAAAGCAAAATAGATTTTATGAAGACTGTTCATGCTGTCTACATGTACAAACAGCAACCACTTTCAAACAGAAACAATTTTACCAAGTCTGCTTATTGAGTTTACAAACTAAAAGCAAAATAGAAGCAAAACCATAGGACGAAGAGGGGCTGCTATTCACAGTCCACTCAGAAATGAACTTCTGGCTTTTCTGATGATCATACACTTCTAAAAGTACCATAAAATGTTTGAGGCTGTCATGATCATGATTATAACTAAAGATTCGAGTACAGGTAGACTCTATTCACACAGTTTAAATTATTGGCTGGCAGCTAAGAAGAGTATGGAAATATAAGAAAATAGACTATTAATTGCTGAAGGGTGAGTAAAGAATAGACAAGGTCAAATGCCTTGCCTTAAGAAATGATGTAAAGAAATGCAAAAAATTGATAATATGTGGCATTATGTTGAACTTCTTTCATATTATTGTGAAAGTGATTTGGGGGGTCTGGCAAGCATTTATATTTTTAGAATATGGTAGGGGAACAAAAATTACTGACCAAAATTACTCTGAATAGCCAAAAGACTGTAAAAGAATTAAATTCATGAGATAAAGAATGACCTGGAGGAAAACTTACAGAGCAGTCAGAATAGGTCTCTCCAAAGACAAGTCATTTGACCTGAGACCTGAATGATGAGAAATTCCCAATCTTATATAAAGGCCAGGTGGAGAGCCCTACAGAAATAAATGTCTCTGGAAGAAAAAAGGAGAAGGGATGGCTATGAGCACAGTAAGCTGAGTAAGAGCCATAGTTGTCTGAGACATGGTTTAGATGAGTGGAAAGCAATGATATCATGGACACCTTGTAACCCAGATAAAGTGGCAAGCAGGCAGTGGAAGGTTTTAAGATGGCAATAAGATATAATTTATCTGTGTCCTAGTTTCCTAAGGTTATGTAACAAGGCACTGGAAACTGTATGCCTTAAAATAACAGAGATTTATTTTCTCATACCTCTAGGAACCAGAATACTGAAATCAACATGTTGGCTAGGCAATTCTCTCCATGAAGCTTTGTTTCTTTCAGTGTCTGACATCCCCAGGTAACATTTGGCATGCAGCAACAATACTCCAGTCTCTGTTTCCATCTTCTCATGGCCTTCACCTAGTATCTCTGTGTCTTCTTTTAGGAATTTAATACCACTGGACAGACATGTAAATCAATGGAACAGAAAAGAGGCTATGGAAACATCCCCAGACACTTTTAGCTATTTGATGTTTAACTAAGGGGTCAAAAGTGCATGTTGGAGGAAAGATAGCCTATTCAACAAATGGTGCTGGGCAATTGGATATTCGTTTGCAGATTATTGAAGCTGAATCATATCTCTTATCATGGGCTAACCCAAAATCCCAATGGATCAAAGATCTAAACATTAACACAGAAACAATGAATCTACTGAAATATAAAATAGGCAAAATACTAGAAGCCATAAGCGTAGGAAGGAATTCTCTAAACAAAATCCCACTTGCACAAAAAATAAGAGCAAGAATCAACAAATGCAATAACATCATATTTAAAAGCTTATTCACAACAAAGGAATCAATTGCAGAGTGAAGAGACAACCTACAGATTGGAGAAAATTTTTTGCCAGCTATTCTTCAGACAGAAGATTAATATCCAAAATATACAAAGAACTCATAATAAAATTAGACCACCTAAAATAAACAATCCAATCGAGAAATGATCAAGTGAAATAAATAGACACTCCTCAGAAGAAGTACAAATGTCCAACAAACATATGAAAAAATGTTCAACATCACTGGACATTAGAGAAATGCAAATTAAAATGACACTAAGATCCCATCTTACACCAGAAAGAATGGTAATCACCAAGAAATCAAAGAATCACAAATGCTAGTTTGGCTATGGTGAAAAGGAACTCTTTTACATTGTTAGTGGGAAAGTACACTACTACTGCCATTCTTGAAATCAGTATGGAGATTTCTCAAAGAACTAAAATTAGAAATTCCACATGACCCAGGTATTCTCCTTCCAGGCATCTTCCCCAAAAAGCTAAAGATGTCATTTTATAGCAACATGAATTCCAATGTTTATAGCAGTGCAATCCATAATAACTAAATCCTGGAAGCAACCTGTATGACCATCAGCAGACAAACAGATAAAGATAATGTGATGTCTATACATAGCATACTACTACTCAGCTATGAAGAAGTATATATTGGAGACATTTGTAGGAAAATAGATGAACCTGGAAAGTATGAAGTATTTTCATATTTGAGTGAAATAAATCAGACACACAAGTTTAAATACCTAATGGTATCTCTCATTTGAGGAAGGCAAAGTAGAAACAAAGAGTATAATAAAGTATAGTTAAAAAGAAGCAAGAAGATAGATCTTTTGCAAATGGGAAGGGGTCCAGGAGACAGAAGGTGAGAGGAGAAAGGGAGAGGGCCAAATACAGGAACCTAACAACCTCAGTGAATTTAAGCATTATATGTCATAAACACAAGCTAAGAATAAGAATAACAACAGTGAAAATGGGGAAGGGGGATTTAGAGGCAGAAAGAGGGAGGTGAATGTGAAGAAAGTGATTAAAAATAAAATAAGCTATATTAACTACATGTACCTACACCCTAAGATGAATGTAAACTTCATGTACTGCAAACATGTATTAATAAAATAAAGTAATAAAAAGAATGTATTAGATTAGGAACCCATTCCACTCCATTATGACCTCACTTTAATTATACTGGTCACAATTCCATTTCCACAGAAGTCACATTCTGATAAACTAGAGGCTAAGACTTCAAAGAATCAATTGTATAGCTAACATTTCATGCTATAAAAACATGGATAGAGATCACTTGCTACATGATGGTAAGTGGAGTTTTATAGGACCACAGGATGAGATTGGCAACAGAAGTTGCAAAAAATTATGGTGGAGCTGAAAATACTAGATGTGGTTCTGAATTCAATGTGGAAGATGAGCAAAGAAGGAATTACTGTTTGGTATTTGAGTTTAACAACTGATAAGATGAATGGTGGTATTAAATAAAATGGCAAATATTACCGAAACAGCAAAGAAAACTTTGAAGGGTCAGGTGAAGGGCGTGTTCTTGTGTGATGAATGTATGTTTATCTGCAATGATGATATAGATCTGATGTCTTCAAGTGGAGATATAAGGAGGTAGTTGATATACCACACTGAAGCTCAAGGGAGGGTTATATAAATGGGCATTTCAGTTGCATACTGAAGGAATTTTTAAGCACAGAACTGCATGAGAAACCACAAGTAATTGAGCCCTAAGGCACTTTAACAATTTAAAAAGAGTGCTTATATAAGAGTGTTTCTGAAGCATGTCAAAAAACATGTTCTTCCCCATATAGCTGCTGAATAGATACAAAGATGAATCAAAATAGATATCCTGGGTGTCTATGAGATAATGCCATGGTGTGTGTGCGTGCGTGTGTGTGTGTATGTGTGTGTGTGTGTTGAGAGACAGTTGTCTTAAAGATTCTTCCAGTATAAAGATAGTTTTCTACAGATACATTAAAGTATACTTGGTAGGAAATGCTAGGTATAAACAAGTCTATGCAAGTCGTTATTTTGCTCTGTTGGTAATTGAGGTGGTAGGAGTTAATCCACTCCTTTTACTGGGAGATGAGGATTTCTAGGGGAAGTTATATGACATAATCAAATCTCATTGTAAAATATGTTAATAAGTGTCTTAATAACTGTCCTGGCAGTACATAAATGATATTTGCTAGGAAGCATATTTTTATCTATGGAAAATACTCTTGCTTTTGGTAAATTAAACTCTGAATCTAAAGATATATGGAAAATGTTATATTCGCTGGTGTATGAAATGCAACAGCTTCCTAAATTAAACACTAAAGGCCATGTCTGGTAATATTTCATGTTCTTTGCTGGCCCAGAGAATACATATTAATGCACCCATTGAAGGATCAGAGTAGCCGTTAGTTATGTGTCTGTCCATTTCCTGTTTTTCTGAGCTTCTTGGTACTTTCATAGTTGAAAGCATTAGTTACTGGGTGAGGTTTCTCATTTGTGTGAGTCTCATTTGTCCAAGGTATCATTTTGTTATGTAAGAAATAACTCTCATTCCAATCCTCTCTTGCCTCCTACAGCAAGGTTCCCTGAGGATATTTCTGATATTAGAGACACTGAACTATCACAGGGTCTCTAACTATCAGTGAGGCTACTGCTGCTTGAGGGTTACTAAAACAGAGGTTATCAGGTAATTATTTTGGGCTTTTGAAATCATGAGCTTTGAAGGAAAGTTTCAATTCTATTTCTGCACTATTGTGTAATATTTTTAGAGCAGAAAATATATAATATGTATCAAAGAAAGTCCAAGGTAGAAATCATAAAATGTTTTGATTACTAGTGTAAAAAAAGTGAAAATTCAGCTTCTGAATGAATTTAAATGGCTTACAATATTACAATATTGTCTGAAATCTTAGCTAACATTTTGTAGTGCATAAAGTTGAGATAAATACTAATAAAAACACTATCAATTATATAGAAATTATTTAAACATGTTCATATAGAAAGCAGGCATTTTCAACTCACAACCATTGACATAACCTGTGGTATTTATTAATTCCCAAGGTCCTTTTCATTTTCCCTTCTCTGATTTTTACCATTTCTCAGTTAACACTGCAAGCATTTCAGGCTCAGGAGGACACCACAGAATGAGTCAACTTTTAAGGATTAAAAATTATTCTTTTTTATTTATTAACCAGTACCTCAACCTCTACTTTAGACATTCAGAAAATTATGGTAACAAAATCATGGTACCATTTCCTATCACCACAGGTTCAACATATATGGATTTTACAGCAGATGGGAAATATATTTTTTTAATTTCAGAAATTTTCTGAAACCAAAATTTGTATTTAATGTGCATCTAGCACTATAATGAAACTATCAAAATGAAGTGAGGTGTAGCCACACCTTGCTGTAACCTCCTTCCGTTTCACAAATCCCTTAGTCTTTGTCCAGCCCTGATTGCTTGAGCACTGTTCAGCTTGTGTTACTTCCTGTATTCTGCAGTTAGGCCCAAAGTGATTATGTTGGCAAAGGACATGTACAGACTGTGTTTTCTTGTCGTCATTATTCCCTAAGTATTATAGCATAATTGCTATTTGCATAGTAGTTATATTGTTTTACATATTCTACATGATCTAGAGATGACTTAAAGTGTACAGGATGATATGCGTAAATTATGTGCAAATTCTACATTATGTAATTTTATAGCAGGTATTTGAACATCACAAATTTTGGTACCTTCAAGGGTTCAGGAACCAAACCCATAGATACTAAGGAACAATTTGTACTAACTTCAGTGCCTTCAAAGTCATCAGTACCTCCCTCTCTGCTGGTCTTTTTGTATGAATGAGATTAGGGGTCTGTATTTGATCACTGGTAGCCATGAACTGACATGTGACATATGCTAAAGCTGCATGGTTCCTACCCTTTTCTTTCTCTCTACTGACATCTTCCACAAAAGGGCAAAATCTTATCTCAACTCTGCTGGTGCAGTCCAAATCCATATTGCTTTTGTGCCCTCTTATCAATGTTGAAAGACTTTGGAGTTTTGTCTGTGATTTGACAAATTGTAGTATCCTTACTAAGGCCACTGGTCAAGAAGTTGCTCATCCAGAGTTCTGTAAAGGAATTAGGACAGCAGTCTTTTTCACTTTCATTTCCTAAAATATGCAATTTATTATTACACTCTTCATACCAGAATTCAGCTCAAAGTTCCCTCCTAGAGATTTTCAACACTATTAGATTATCCTTTTCTTTCCTGTGGTGTCCTTTCCATCCCAGCTGTAAAACTGAACCAAACATAGAGTAGACTATGTAAAGCATAAATAAGTAAATATTCTTTCCATACCAGGTGCAGGTTTTAAAGAAATTTTGAATGTAAATATCTTCAAAAAAGTTATCAAACTATAATGAGTTTTAGAAATTTTAACACACTAATTTTCAATTCAAAAATTGATCACTGATTTCCTTTGCCCTCCAGTGTTTTTCTGAAGTTCTACTTTCCAGACGGACACAAGTGGCTGACATGGCATGTGAGTGGGAGATCAAGATGACAGGAGGAAAAAGAAAGTGGGAAAGAATTACTGGAATAAATAAATATATTATTTTAAATCAAGCAGCAACACCGCTCTAGGTTTAATTATGGGATTATAGCAATGGCACCATAATAATTGAGTCTTTTCATAGACACAAATAGAACAAAGAGAAAACAAAGTAAAAAACTCATGAGCTATGTTCATTATGTACTACTGACAATGGCCAAGACATGGAAACAAGCTGACTCTCCACCAGTAAAAGAATAGATAAGGAAAATGTAATACACAAAAAAAATATTATTCAGCCTTAAACATGAAAAAAAGATTCCATTTGTTACAACATGAATGAGCCTTGGAAACATGATGCTAAGTAAATTGAGTCAGTCACAGAAAGAAAAATACTAATGGTCTAATTCACACCTGGAATCTAAAGAAAGCTGCAGTACATAAACACAGAGAAGAGTGAAGAAGGGTGGAAGTGCAGAGATTTAAGTCAAAGGGTACAAACTTGTATCTATATAGGATAAACATGTCTAGAGATCTAATATACAACAGGAAAGTGACAGTTAATAATATTGTCCATTCAAACTTTCCTAAGATTTTAGGACCTCTCACCACTCTCAAAAAAGAAATAGTTATAAAGATAGTGATTCACATGTTAAACTGCTCACCTGTAGTGATTATTTCTCTATATATTTCTGTAACAAAACATCATGTCATACATCTTCAATTTATACAATTAAAAATATAAATCAATTGATAAGACAGTTGCATAACTTGAAAGACAAGCACGAATCATCAGCATCTATGCAGGAGAAAACAAAGGGCAGCAATAGGCATTCCGTGGACCTGAGAAAGAAGAGGTCCAGAATTTCAAGTAGGCATTTACTAGGTTGCATGGTGAGACAGTTTCAGAATAGCACCAGAGAGCGTGTGGGTTTATCCCAATATACAACACAATTTCTTCAAAAGTTTAGAGAAACCAAATCTAAACAAAGTTGAGCAAAGTATCGATATCACAATGGGTTGAATCATGTCTCATGTCCCCCCCGCTCCAAATTTGATATTTGGAAGTACTCATCCCCAGTATCTCAGATGGTGATCTTGTTTAGAGATTGGAGATTTTATATATATATATATATTTATATATATATATAAATATATATATATATCTGTAATGAAGTTTAAAATGAGCAAATTATAGTGAGTCCTAATTCAGTATGACTGGTGTCCCAGTGAGCAAAGGGAATTTGGAGATAGATGTACACATCTGGAGAGTGCCACGTGAACATGAAGGCCCCAGGCAAAGTGTCAGAGTCAAGGACAGTGGCCTAGAGTGAATCCATCCCTCACCACCTTCTGACAGAGCCACCACAGTCAGCACATTACTAATTCACGGTGTTACAACATCCCTAAAACTAATCCAAAGATTAGATCCCATGTAAATCTAACATCAACAGGAGTTAAAAGAAAAAGAGCAGTGTAGCATCCCTGTAGATGATGCAAACATGTAAAAAAGAATGTCCATGGAACAGACGAACACTATAATCACCTATAATAAATGAAACTGAAAATACAATAAGAAAATATAAAATGACCAGATTAAATAAAATTAAAATGACTCAGAAATGATATGCCTTAAAAAAATTACACTACACAAAGAAAAAATTAATAAGGATAAAAATGATTAAGAAATAAACACTGATAAAAAGCTCTTAATATAATAATGATGATCCAAAGTAGCAAAAATTAAAATCCCTGAAGAACAAACTAAAAGCAAACGTACAAACAATAAAACAATATAATTTAAGACAACATTTTTGTAATCCAAAATAAAATTTCCACTGAAATTGCTAAATTTAAATAAAAGGAACAAAATGTGGGCATCTAAGCTAAAAATGTCAAAAACAAAAAACTTGCTTATAATAAAAACTTGATTATTATCAGATTCTTCAAAAGTAGCACTATATGCCAAGAAAGAAAAAGTTACGTATTTTAGATAACTCAAAGGAAAAATGTGAGTCAAGAATAGTAACATTGACTTTAAAGCACAAAAGGCAAAGACAATGTTTTTTTAACACACAGTGTACCACACTGATACCAATGAACCCTTTTCCAGGACTTTATTAGAAAACGAATTTCATACAACCAAACTATATCAAAAGAGACTGAAAATAAAAATGGTGGTGAACATTACAACTACAAATAATTGTAAAATTAAGGCTACATAAAGGCTTACAAAAGCTACCTGCTCATGAGGTCAATATAGGAAATTTATAAAAATAACAGAAGAGAGAAGAAAGAAAGCAAATACTAAATTTTCTTGCTTGTTCTCTGATTGTATTGAAAGTGTTAGTGCTTCTAACATTATTCTAAGATGTCTCTACACATAATGTGAGTGAAATTCAATGGTTAATATAAAATATTTTAATTTTCTTATCCACTCTGTTCTCAAAAAAAGAATTCTTAAAGTAGAAAAGAGAAATCAAAATTTAATTTTAAAAGTTAAATGTTGAAATCTAGGCCTAAATATAAATTGAAGGTTATCAGCAAGAATTCTTGAACAGGTCTGTAAATATTGACTAAATGGGAAGCCATAGGAATTCCTGGTGCTTGATTATAGTTTAAAATACCATTGTACAGCACACATGGGGAGTTTATGGGGGGGGGCTTGACATGGACAAAAATAAATTATAAGGAGGTTAGCCTTATAAAAACAAATTAAGCTACACATTTGTTTATTATGACTTTACATGTGTTTTATTTTAGAATGGAATAGATTTAAAAGGTTGTTTTTAGGATGCATAAATTTGATATTGAATATGTTTTTATATTTAATTAATTAGACAGGTTACCCGTATTGTTGCTACAACTCTGTTCTCATTTGAGATAATGAATGGAACAAGTAAATGGGAATTGAGCAAAAGTAGAGAGGTTAAGAAAACACCAGAGCAGCTACCGAGTGCCCAACTGATTGTTCACATTAGAGACTAGAAGCCCACCACTGTATTATAGCCAGCAAGCCGAACAAGACTGCACCCAATTAAATGTAAACGAAACCCAACACATCCTAATAAACTTCCCCAATTAGAATGGCATCTGTTCATCTCCTTTGCATAGCAAGGTAACTAATGTTAAGATCTGGCAAATACTTTTTTTTCCCAACATCTACATTCCTTGAGTTAAATAACCCACCCCATGTGGTAATGTTGAAGAAAAATGGTCCTAACCTTTGTTCCCCTTTAGGAAAAATAAAGAAAAAGAAAAGAAAAGGAAGGACAAGCGAGGAGGTCACATTTATCCACTGCAAAATTGCCATGTTCAAACTAACAAATGAGTGAATTGTAAATGAATATGTAAATCGTACTCTGGAAAATATTTATTGTTCTTTAATCATACAATGAGCCCTGTGCACTAGGGTCTGGAGTAAACATTTTACTTTTTATATTTCATTTAAAGTACAGAATACTATTTAAAATGTTTCTTTTTCTCTATATGAAAATTAAAAATGAAACATAGAGAAATTAAGTAGTGTTTACAAAATTTCTCAGCTCTTAAGAGGAAAAACCTGTCATTAAAGCCCAGAATTCTGAGAGCAATAACGCAGAAGCTCACTGAACATTCTCCTCACATTTCTCTGTATCCTTGCTCTTTGCACTGACCCTATGCATTGTGAATAATGTTTTTTATTGTTTTGTTTCTGTTGTACTATATTTATGATCATTAAAATGAAGTAATGATTCTTCACAACTCACAGTCTTCCATTCTACGTGCAGAGTTCTCTGTCATTTAGTTTCCTCTCTCTCTCTCTCTCCCTTTCTGTGTGTGTGTTTATTAATTTAATTTGGAAAACTTGAAAGAATAAATGAGGGACTCTTAAGCTAAGATATTCCTACAAGTGGAGAGTATGTGCTCCCTGTAACAAGCCTCCATGTTATAAATTATAGAGTGCTCAGTGGCTTCTGCAATGAGTGTTGAATGAGCTTCAGTTTTGAGTGAATAAATCCATCACATCACCAAAATCTGATCCAGAGGCAAAGAATAATTGGAGCCAAAAGCTGACAATTTGTGGAGCAAATTCTTCATTAAGTAGAGTGCAGAGGCTTTTATTTAGTCACTTGTTAACTGCACTGACCTGGTAAGAAACAAATCCTGCAGTCCTGAAGCAGTTGTTGTTGTTGTTGCTGTTGTTTGTTTTATTGATGTTTTTGTTCGAGGTGGACTGCAGTTGTGGGTGCTAGCAGCTTCAAGCAAAGGGAGTTTGAGCTTTACTACACTTCAATACAACATAGGCTAAAACCAGAGTCCTGGACTTCTTTGGTCTCTTCTTTCTTCCTTTCTTGGGGAAAGAGAAGGATACACAAATTTGAGCAAAGAAGTGCAGTAGGCTTGCTGGATTTAACAATTAAAAATAAGAGATATCCAATTAAATTTGAATTTCAGATAAGCAATGAATAATTTTTAACTATATGTATGTTCCTAATATTGGCAATCTCTAAAGATGGGCTATGTAGCTCCAGAGGCCTCAGGAAACAATAAGGCTTTAGCAGTTGCAAAAGGACCTAGAAATTGAGAACTTCATCTGCCATATCTTGAATTTAAAACATCCATACCAAATGCAGGCAGGTGGCAAAAGACTTGGAAGACCTACAGAAGTTTTAGTAGACAGGTTAAACTGAGGCAAAGATTTAATGGCATGTGGACAAATGTCACTATATAGGTTTCTGAGACATTGCAAGATAGAACTATATTTGCTTCATGATGCTATGAGGAGTTGATGCATCTGTACTATAGCACCTTACAGAGAATCAATGTGGACTTAGCACTTCCAGACCTATGAATCTCAACTTCAATATTTGCATTCAAGGACAAACAGGCAACTTCAGGAGTACTGACTAAGCTTGGATTCTTATGTCTTGAACATACATATGCTCAAGAGGAACCAGATAGCACAAGACTAAATTTGATTTTGGAGGAATTCATTACATAAGAAGAAATATCCTTTCTTAGAAGCCAGGCTTCTCACATCTAAGCGAGTCAGTGCAAGATTCAGCAGGAACACTGCGGCACAGGACCAAAGAAAGCCACCTCAGGAAGGAAGGAGGACTTTTGCTGGGACCTTCAGAGTCTATGTCACAGCTCATTGTTGGCCTGAGGTAGGGGACCAGAGCACAGGGCAGAAAAGTACTAGAATTTGAGTATCATCATTGCCAACTCCTGACCTTTGTAAAAAGTCAGCAACTTCTCAAACGTTTCTGGGAGAGTAGAGAGGTGCATTGTAAGAATGCATCCTCTAAGGAAATAAAGAATGTAAACAAGTTCACATGTTTAGTTTGGCACAGGCCAACTAGCAATCTAGAAAGGTAAAAACAAAAATTTTCTCCCCCTTTCTTTCATGTAACTGCCAGTGGCTTTATGCCACGTTATGTGTGTGCATGTAGGTTCTCCAACCACAGTTCTGGAAAAATATTTGTATAATCGTGCTTAGGCTAGTTCGCCCGGGGACATAGAGTGTGTGCCTGCGTGTGCATGTGTGTGCACAGACATACGTGTGTATGTGCTTAGTTTGTAAAGCATGGACTGTTTAAAGATATTGTTGTAAATAATTATTGGTTTTTAAAATTATTAAAGTTAAAGAAAGCTTTGATAGCTAACTACACAATTTCTGAGACCCAAAAGTTATCACATCACTGTAGTGCAAGACACCCCAAACTACAACTTCTAAAAACCTCAACATCCTCCAAAAATACATAATTATTGCTTGCCAAAGTAATTAATTATAAAATGCTAACCCTATCCCAATAAAAATCTTCTTGTACATTTTACCAAAATTTAAAAAATTAAAGCCGAGAAAATGAGTTTTAAGGAAAAAATAATGATTATAGGCTTCAGACTTTTGATTCAAGGTCAGTAGAATTTGACTTTAAAATTTAATTCTCTCAGACTTTGTTTCTGGATTTAATGCTTCCAGAGAATTCAAATCTTTAAAGTTTCATTTATCTTTGAGGCTCGATAATTGGAAAATGTTTAATCAAAAATTTGAGCATCTCCATGTGGCTGACATTTTATTATTGGATTGACAACTACTTTAGTATTAACAGTTCCCTTATGACATTATTTCATCTCACTAGAGAATCTGTACTAGATTATATTGGGCAATGTGACTGAACAAAACCCGTGATGGGAAATAGAATGAAAAAGTGAACTTTAGGCCTTGGGAACAGAATGATCCTGAAAAAAAAAACTTAAGTAAAAGATAAATCTGAACCCTTTCAGAGATTCTTAATGCTATAATTTAATTTACCCTGCTAACAAATAGTGTAAGCTGGAGGAGAGGTAAAGGAGATGTCATTGGCAGTTGGAGAATGTCTTCATGAGGTTGAAGCCCTATCATTCTGATAGATGGTAACTATGGCTACTGCAGTAATAGTCAAGTACTATATTTACTGTAGTCCAAGCCAGATAGATTAAAAGGAAAAATTAAAGCTGGAAAAGACTGTGCCCTCTCCCTTGTCCCTGGACATTCCAGAGAAGTGATGTGGCTAAGGAAGTAAGGTAAAGTTATGTTCAATATCCATTATAAATCCATTCTAGTGTGCCTTCCTCTAACTCAGAGACTGAAAATTAGATATAACCTCTCCTAGACATTTTGTCTTCATCAATAATAAAATTAATATTTTACTCTTGTACTGATTCTTGTTGCAGTTCCCAATTGATTCAGAACCTGAAAGGAGTACTATTTCCTGGATTCCTCCTGAATGTGTTGAAAAGGGAATATATACTGATTGTAGAACACTTGGAAAATACAAGCAAACAAAATTTTTCTTTTATTTGGAGTTGCTTGGCTTTTCCTTACTGATCAAGAGAGTATCTTTAATATTAACAGGCAGCTATCTTTTGTCTGGCAAATATAATTAACTAGCATTGCGTCAACTTTGTAACCCTGTTAACCTATCTATTCTTCATATCATTGTAAGCATGATTTTTTTCTACAATATAAATTTAATTAAACCAGTCCTCTGCCTGAAATTATCTACTTGAAGTAAGATAAACAGTCCTTATCCATATAAGATCTTCATGGGTCTGGCCATTCTCTATCATTTAACCTGAGTTCTAACATTGGTTTCCCCAGTTAATTCATCACTACTCATGCACTCCTCAAACCCATTCTTTACCCAAGACATCCGGAATTTGAGTGTGATAATTTCCACACCCTTACATGCTGTACAGTGCCCCTGTCATCTAACACATAAAGGAAAGCTCATTATTATAGCTCGACATCACTCACAATCTGACCCTAGTCTAGCTATGTTGCCCCATTTTCTTCCATGATTGACTTCATGCTTTGTGCTCTAACAATATAAAATTATGTATAAAGTCCTCAGGGGCACTAAATGATTTCTAAGTCTTGGGTCACACATGGTTTTACCTGTGAAATAGCATCACTTTCTCTTTTATAGGATGCCTTCTAATTTTGAAGTTTCAACTTAGATGTTCCTCCCTCCAAAACTCTACATCAAATGAGAAGGACTAAGTGGTGTATATTGCAATAATATCTTGTATAGACATCTACGATAGCACTTTCCACATTATTTATAATTATCTAATTGTATGAATTTCCCCCACTCAATTTAATCTCCTCAGGAATAATGACTTAATTATATGATTACTTTCTCAATGCCTGAAGAACAGAAGACACTCAATAATTATATATTGAACACTGAATAAATAAAAGAATACATTTTATTGAGTAGTCATGGAGAATTATTAGGAAATCTTTAAAGCCACATCACAATTCAAAGTCTGTTGAGAGCGGAAAATAATGTAGTATTTTTGGATGGCAATATATTTAAATTTTAGTAAACACCTATTCCTAGTATTTAGATTTTTACAAAAATACTAGATAAATAACATGTTCATAAATCTAGTTTCTCATCAGTAATCCCAGCTTATTGATAGGCTACATACAAATTAGAGTCCGACCTGGACAACTTACTGAGATCTTGTCTCAAAATAAAATACAGAAAAGGGCTGAGCGTGTATAGCTCAGGGCTCCTTGGGTTCAATCTCTAGTACTACAAAAGGGAAACAAAACAATAATATAATTCCTTGCATACTAATGACAGGGGTCAATAGCAGACCATTATAATGTTTGACTTAATGTATTAATTTAGCTAGGTCATCTTGCTCAGTTTTTAGTCAAAGACTATTTTAGCTGTTATTTTTGATGTGATTGACACATATCTGTAAACTTAGATTCAATCAGGGTACTGTTCACAATGTGGGTAACCTTCTGATCGGTTGAAGCCTTTAAAACAGAAGACTGAGGGTCCCCGATAGAGGAAATCTGCTGAAGATGCCTGAAACATCAGACAAGAGTAGATCTTCCCTGGCTCTCCACTCTGTTGGGCTGCCAAGCTTATTTTGGGCTTGCAGGTTTGGGATTTGGTAGCTCCAACATTACATGAGCCAATTCCTCAAAAACTTGTTCTCTGTCTTTTTCCATACAAATAGATGTATAGATACATAAATACATGCATACATATAAACATACATATATGTACCAGTTCTGTTTCTTTGTAAAACAATATCACTTTTTATTTTCATTCATTCTTATTCTCACATGCCTCTTTTTCTATAGATAGTTACCTCTTCCTTTCCCTTCCTTTCTATTTGAAAACATGTAGCCATATTCCAGGAAAGCATTTCATGAATCATCTTTTCTCAGAAGGCTGTTTTTGTATCACCCTTTCCAAGTAGAATCATTTACTACTTCCTCTATGTTACCACTGAACCCTCAATGAATGTATAAAATGTCTAAAATAATACATCTCTTTGTTTTTGAGATATTCCTGTTTTCTAATTTTTTTTTCCCAATTTACTCATTCAACAAATGCTGGACTGGTAAAAGAGCAGTTAGCAAAAATCACAAACATCGATATCCTCATGTGATTTATCTTTTAGTAAGAAGAGAGTCACAATAAGCACTGTAAATAAAATATACAAAACTTTGTGTCATGTTTAAGGTCTTTCCATCTACTCCTCCTTCTTGCTTTTTTGTACTGACTACTGAGGCTTTTCCACTTAGTCTTGCATATTTTGGATCTTAGTCCACAATTTTGCATTACTCATATCATCATAATTATTTCACCATCTTTCAGTTGTAGTCACTCAACCTCCCTTTGTTTCTTTCATAACCTCTAAGTATCAAATCCTCTTCTCTCTTTTAGCTACCCTTAATTAATAGTAACTGCAACCCCCTAAAAAATCTTATTTTAGTACCTTCAACTACCCAACAACCACTTTCCATTTTTCGCTTTATTTAACGCATATCCATATGCTAATAAAACCTTATTCTACAAGAATGTAGAGTACATCAAATTCTCTGCTACATTTTCCTTGAATTCCTCACATTATCACACCCTGCTTAACAAGATTTTACAATCTTTACATACATCATCATTGTCCCCCTCTTTCTCTTATTAGCACACTCATTTGATTCAAACATAACCCCAGTTAAATCCAAAAATAAACCACCTTCAGGCAAGGAACCCCATAACCAAGTGTATCTGAAGAACATAAATTTAATGTGCTGATTATTCTCAATAATCAATAATTAATATCAATAATCATTATCAGTAATCTCAAGTGATCCTAATACTTTCTGAACATTTTCCTATTCCATAACTTCAGTTTTCTGAATGACTATTTCGCACCTTTTCTGTTTATTTCTGCACCAGTGAGATTCCCTTCTTATTATTAACTGAACTTTTTTGTATTTCAACAAAAAACAAACTTGATTCATAGGGTACTTTGAAATATTTTGTATACACATTCATATACATCCAGGCATCTGTTGTTACACTTTGTTTTATCTTCCCAATGTACAAAGGGCCCTAGATCATCCTGGGTAATGCAACCATTCCACTTGTACACCAGTTTTCATTCTCTTTTGCCTAGTCAAGAACATCCTCTCACCCCACCACAGCCAAATCTCCCTCATTCAGCACCCTCCATTTCCTCCTGATAATGTGGTCAAATCCATCAATATATAAAAGTGGCATTTACTTCCCCACCTTAAAAACAAATCCTCTCTCAATTCTTATGTCAATCTCGTCTACTAGCACATTGTTCTTCTTCTTATAGCAAACTTCTTAAAAGGGATATCTGCATATATTTTCTGCAATTTCCCTCTTCTATTCTCTTTTAAGGTTATTGCAAATAGAGATTTGGCCTCACTCCTCCATCAAAGAAGAGAGGGCTGTGAGGGGAAGAGGAAGTAAAAATGATTAAGATGTGATCAGTATATGTACCAATCCCTCAAGAGGAACATAATTATTATATGTCACAAACATATAACAAATTTGCCATTCGTTTTGCAAAACCCAAAGGTTGACTTGAGTTCTCATATTATTTGATCTATCAGCAATAGCTCAACCTGTTCATCATTTTCTTCCTTTCTATTTCCTTCTCTTGGCTCCTAAGAATTCAGTCATCTCCCTATGTGTATGCAACAGCTTCTCATTCTCCTCCACTAGTTCCTCACAGTTTTACTGTTTCTAAATATTGATGTCTAAAAGCACAGTTCTTGATTTTTCTAAAAGTATTCCCCAAATAATCACATGGATTAAATACCATTTACCAAATTTAGCAAACTTATATTTCGATCACAGCCTTCTCCCTATGATCCCTAAAAATAAATGCCTACTTGAAACTACTAAAGAGGTGTCTTAATTTTAACTTATCCAAAGCTAAATCACCAATAACAGGTAATCACTACCATCTGCCAACTGATAAGATGAGTTAAGAATTGGAATGTGCTGCAACTTGAAGTAAAAATTGAAGGTGTGAGCAAGGATACTAGCTTCTAAAAAGGAAAAATAAAGATCTACCATACTCAAAATACCACATGGGTTAGAGAGTGAAATTAAATCACTAATACAGTATTTCAAACACAAACAGTATGCAAATATGAGGCACACCTTCATAAGAGCAGCTATTTGTAAATGCTGCACCTTACTTTTCATTAAGTAAGTTATGGATCCAATGGTGTCTTTATGCAAACACAGCAGATGGTTATGCAAATAAAGTATATGTACTAAATTTAATTAATTATTAATTTATAAGATGGAAAATTTCAATATACTTTCCATTTAAGAGCAGTTTGAGAGGAAATCTCAAACATTCCAATAAAATCCAAGTGGTTGTACTGACCACTATGAAGACTTAGCATGATTTTTTAAGGCATTGTACTTATATTACAGGTATTATGCAGTTTTAATAGCTGGTATATCTCTTTGATGCTAAATCCTATTCAAATATAAAAAAAATAGGCAAAGGCGTTGAACATTTTCACAGTATAATTCCACCATTTTATAATTATTTATCTGCAGAACATGTCTTTGAGCATCTCACAGCCACCAAAACGTGGAACAGAAATGATCTAAGGTCAAATTTCCTACAGAATTCAGTTACAGAGAGATAGAAAAATGATAAGTAATGATGAATACATTCATTTAAGTTGCCATAGTGACAGGGAGAATTTTTAAATTCTGTTTATTTTCATGGATGTATCCGTTGCTTTGTTTGCTTGAAGCTGAATAAAATTTCCGAGGCCACTCAGTAAGGATTCAGGGGAACTAGGTGCTCAATTCTGCAGAATGACTCATCTCATTCCCTGACCTCCCTGGATTCTATAATGAATAGTAGGATGAGAAAGTATTCAGTGGAGTGCAATGTTTGAAAAAATGTTATTTACATGGCTAGTATCCTAGTATCCTTCTTAATTATATAGATTACAAGAAAAAAATAACTGATTTTCCTTTCTATTTCCATGGCATTTAATTTGAATTAACACCCAAGAAGACTATATATCTTCCCTTTCAATAAAGAGATAAGCCATAATATTGGATTATCTCTATTTCAAAAGAAAATAATCTGCAAAATTGCACGTATGTATCAACTGGCCAATGTTATAAATTGTAGAATGAGTTTTTATTTTATATGTTAATGGATTTTGCATAAAGGGGTTATCAGGATCAGAATTTCCCTGTACTAAAAACATAAGATTTTTGTTTGTACACTTTTAAAATACTATTTTAGTATATGTGCATATTAATTTTACAGGATACTGTGTTTTGTTCTGCCATAAATATACATACTTGTAGCATACTTTGAATATTTTCACTCCTCCATTACCTTCCTGTTCTCCCTCCACCCATTCCCTTTTCTCTACTCTAATAATGTCCCTTCTACCTTTATGTCATCTGTCTCTTTTTCAGAGTCCATTTATGAGAGAAAATATGAGGTATTTGTCTTTCTAAATATGGCTGATTTTCCTTACCAAGATGATCTCCAGTTTCATCTGTTTTCCTGAAAATGAAAGAGGCAAATGTATCAAGTATTTTTACAGTACAATTCAATAATTCAATAATTATTTACACCCAGAACATGTCTATGACCATTCCTCAGCTATCAAATCCTAGAACAGGAATTAACTAAGTTACATTTCCTACACAATTTACTTATACTGAGACATAAAATGAGAACATGTTTTCCTGGCTCTTTATGGCAGAAGCTCATTGTCTTAATCACTATCTTGGTACGCATACAAACTCCCTCTATTCTCCCTTATTCCATGACTTTCTCAACCTCTAATAATCACAGTACTACTTTTAAAAAGACTCTTTAATCATTTACACATAAGAGAGAATTTGTGGTACCTGTGTTTCTGTATTTGGCTTAATTTTTGACTGTATCTCCAGTTCCATCTATTTTTGCTACAATAGTATGATAGGATTTCAAATTTTTATGATAAAATAATATTCCTTGTGTACTTTTTCTTTGTCTACTCATCTCTTGATGGACACTTAGGGAAATCCATGTCTTTTTTATAAATTATGATTACAAAGTTGCAGTGTACAGCTGTGAGTTTTAAAGACTGTTTGATGGAGGTCTACATCTACAGGT
The DNA here is from genome assembly GCF_000247695.1 of Heterocephalus glaber. The sequence continues at coordinate 4,272,806 of NW_004624840.1, forward strand.
CTATGACTCCAAAATAAAGAGAAAGTTTATCCTGAGATTTGTGTGGTTTTTGCTTTTTCTTCATTTTCTTCTAAGAGAAATTCATAAATGAAAGAAATTTTTTATTATGGGTGGAATTTTGTTACTTTTATTGGAATCAACTGAAAGCAGTAAGAGAAATGGTAAGAATTTCTACCATGGATTAGGTTTTGATGTAACTATAGGATAAGATTATCCAAATTATAGTCAGTATAATGAAGCAAAAATTGAGCCATTTTGCATAAATCCAAATAGAAACAAAAGGCATCATTGCCTTGCACCAGAAGTATGGGACTATATGAGCTATTACTTGTTTCCAGTCTCTTTAAAGGAGAAATTATGTGGTTTCAAGTGCAGTGTACATATTTGCCATTTAATTCCAGTGCATGAAATAATGTAAAACTTTCTAGCATTTATGTCACCAGGATTTCAATGCCTTCTATGGACTCTAAAATAAATATGTGTTCAGGGAAATTAGGTAGTTTTATCCATGCCAGTCCCTAAACAAAGTTAAGCAAGTTACTTAAATATTATTATTGCACATTTCCTAAAGTAAAGCTCACCAGTCATAACTTTTGATGATGAAACATCAAAGCTTAGAGCTAAAAATCAAACATTGGTAGTTGTGAAAAATATTATTTATATGTTATAGAATATATTAGTATATTCTATATATTGCATGTAATGTATAATTTTACATGTCAATACAAATATTTTACTTGATATTTAATGAGTAAACATATGTAAAGTGTTTAGAAATATGTATAGCAGATAGTAAGTCTCGTATGTTTATTTAACTACTAATATTCCACTTCCATTTTATACTCTGCCCATTTAAAAGAGAATTTATCACTTTTCTCTCAATACCTATCTCCTTATTTTGTTAAAACCATCATTTTCTTACTTCTACCAATCAAAATTCCAAATTCATTTACACTTCTCCTTTCTCTTGTTTATATTATTTCTATATACTTAGGCAATGAAACTTTGTATCTTTACTTTTTACCAATTCATGTTGTCTTTATATATTTCTCTAACGTTTAGAACATTTTACTGGGGCTTTAATTTTCTCTCTTACTTTCCATATTTACATCACTGGTATATTATTCTTCCAAAAACATTTTGGAATATGCCACTTAAGTAGATCACTGTAATCTAGTGCATTAATTCTACTCCTAATCTCATGATGTACTCCTCTTTTTCCCATTTTCCACACCTTCGTGTACAGCATATAAAATTGTGCAATGTAAAAATCTTTATAATGTATAATTATTCCAAGGAATGTCTGATTTTCATCAACCTGCTATTTTTCAAAACTTTATGCTGAAGAGTAATGTGCCACTTTGTAGGTTTAAATTGTTCATGCTGGATAACATTAGCATGATCACATATCTCCACTGGTATGACATGGTATTTTGAAGATGACAATAAATGATTTCCCTATTTTTCCAACCCTAGCATAACAGTCCAACATTTAGAAGATTTATTCCTTTAAAAATTCAAAATACAAAGTGGTAAGTATTCTGAAGAAAATATAGTAAAACTTATTTTTAATAGACAAACATGTTATTAGTAAGGAAAAATGAAGTAGGATACATTTCAGAGTGTGTAACAAATGGAAATATTATAACATATTTAATGGCTATAATAATTTAGGTTGGTAATGACAGATATTGTTTTAAAATTTTTCAAAAAAAATTATACTTAGACAAAAATTCAAATGTATGGAAATGTTTTAAGAAGAGTTAACAGAGGAGCTTCCGATGTTCTCAAGTTGGAATAATAGGTAGATTGAAGCAAGTAAGCAAATAAAGTGATTTATTGATTGTTGGGAGCAATGCTACATAATTTTAGGGTAAAATCATTTGATTAGCCTAGTTCTCCTGCCTACAGCCCTGCTATGCAATTCTGAGACATAATTCCATTTTGGCCTCCAGTCGCAACTGAGACCTCAATGATCCAGTGATGCTGTGATTCTCCAGGACAAGATTACACCAGTTGAAGACATCCTGGGAGGAACAAAATCTTCATTGTTCTTGGATTGTTACACCTTGTTTACCCGGATGTACTGAACTCTCTGCAAGTCATTTGTTACATCTGTTTCTCATCTGTTTACTGAATAAAAGGTGCAGTAAGCTGGGGGGTTTTGTCTTTGCTGCCCAGAGCAGCACTGATCAGACCCAAAGCTCAGCTTCTTCTCAGTCTCATTTTTCTACCTTTCCTGTAATTCGCCGTGTGCTGCCGTGGCTCGCAGGACACTAGGACTTACTGCAGAGATTCTAGTAATGCCCCCTTTCCCTGTTCCCTACAATTGATAGTCTGATTTTCAATCTGTATATATGATAACTAATTTTATAAGGTTTTTATAAGATAAATGAATCTGGTGCTGGGAAAATTAAAAAGGAGTGTGGGGGGGGGAGAACTGAAATGTGTTGTGTACATGTACAAGTCTTCTACAGTGATTGTAGTCATTATCTACTGCAAACAAGTACTAATAAAAGTTTTTAAAAAGTAAAGCAACATAGAATTCCTGTGAATATTTAAGAAGGCCTTTTCTTGCTCTCAAAATCTACCTTAATAAGGCCTCTTATGATTAATTAAAATGAGATATAATATGTTGTGTCTCTTTATTTTCCATGAACAATAAGCAATTAGAACTTTCTCATGAAATATACTTTAACTATGAAGTGTAACACTAACATATTATGGCTATTATATGCATTCTTGATTTACATTTTGGTATATATAATTCCAGTTGAGTGCTGCAAATATGAGGCCTGTGTTATGTTTAGCCTCAAAAGCTCAGAATACGTGTTTTGACCATCTTTACAATATTTGAAATTAATTTGTTTTGTCAATTATCAAATAATATCTTAATGCTCCTAAATAATGATTTTACACATAAATGTGTTTACATTCTATTACAAAAAAGATATATTTATGTTCTGTTAAAAATATATTGTGAACTTAAAAAATTATCCTACCTACCAAAACATAGAACATATATACTCATACACACATGTATACACCCACACTTTTTTGAAGCAAGTTAAAGTATAAAATGTTTTAGTAAATATAGTCCAGCAAGTTTTAAATGCCTTCATTCTGGCAACGATGCATGCTTCCTTTACATCCTCTGCCTATATTAATTAATGCTACAGAAAAGCTAATTAAAGACATTAGCATGAAGACTTAACATATTTTTCTTTCTTTTTTTTTTTTTTGGTACCAGGCATTGAACTCGGGACCTTGCACTTTTGAGGTACTGAGCTAAATCCCTGGCCCAACATATTTCTTAATTAAACTCAATATAATATTTCTGTCTTCTTATATATCATCTTCTTCATTTTAGAAATAGCATATTTGGCAAATTAAGACTGGGGTTTTACTTTTGTAGAATTCCCCATAGAGTGCCTCCTTTCACATCTATACACACCTGCATCAGGTGATCAGATCAGTACTACTGTATTAGTTATACGCAGCCCCCTTCTCTTTGTGTCTCCACATGGTGTTTCCTCTGCTCATGTGTGAAGAGAGAGTGATCTTTGTTGTCTCTTCCTCTTCACATAAGGACACAAGTCCTACGAGATGAGATGCATATTATTCCAACATCATTCAATTCTAATTGCCTCCTTAAACCTCTTATCTCCAAAGGGATTACAACTTCCTTTTATATTGAGGGTTCACAATTTTGTCAATTAAAAACTTAATAGTATTTTATTTCATTTCTTTTCCCTTAATACTTCATAGACCTCATGTAATATTTTTGGATCATAATATAAAAATAAATAAGAATTAGGAAATAATAGTGTCCTAAATTCAGGAGATATTTCAAGTGTATCTATCTGCAAGGGCAAAAGACAAAACTATGAAGTCACTCACTTTATGCTTTACAACTTCAATACATGTTATTGATTCAGTAATATCAACTCTTTCTTACAGGTTCTATATAATACTACAAAAGTAATGTTTCCTCCTTTTCTAATTATATCCTGTAATCCTAAAAGAACCCTACACCATATTTTCTCTTTTGCAAAGATAAATATCACAAATTAATAGTATACATAAAATTGCCATGTCGGAGAGAAGATATTTCCTCATAGATTTAATTTTTCTAGTTATGAATTTTTAAGAACTGAGAAAATTAGGGCCAGGGAATTAGCTCAGTGGTGCTGCCACCTGCCTCGCAAGTGCAAGATCCTGAGTTCAATCCCCTGTACCAAAAAAAAAAAAGAACTGAAGAAATTATATTTTATATGTTAGTTGGTCACGGGAAGCACTTCGAATCCTTTGAGCAAAATGTGATGTATATCCATTTATATTTATGAACTTTATTAATCATGTGCTATTGATGAAGGTGTTAATTGTTATAATTAAATTTCATCATTACAAAAATAATTTATTTCACAATTACATTTCTTTTTGAAAATGATTTATTTGGTATTTCTTTTGTTACCTTGCCCTTTTTAAAACTATGTATATTATTTCCTTGGATCAAAACTTTTCAATTTCTGTGTTCTCCAGGGTTTTATAGGCATAGAATCTATGTCTCAATTAATGACTAATTTGCAGTATTTCCATTTTTAAAAATTTATTTACATATTCTTCACAAATAAGTGAGTGAAACAATTCATTTTACATACCCCTGATTTAGCATGAGGACCCTAGCAAGGGATGCTTTTCTTGAAGAATTTCAATTATCTTTCCACACACATCTTGAAAATCCTCTAAAAATGCTAAGATTTTTGTTTTATTTGTGATTGCTGTTTAATGTAAATTCAAGTTATTTTTTTCTTCACTATTTTATTATAACAAATTTCAACAGCAAAAACTGTTTTAGCAGTTAATGTATTCAGACATGTACTCATTACTGTATGTGTATACACAGTATATGTACACATACATTTGTCTGTTACAAGGCTTCCATGAATTATGCCATTACTGTTTTCATTTTGAATGGAGAAACTTCTGTTCAAAAATTTTAGATGAGATGATTGAATTCTATCTGACTAAAAACTGTGAAGTAGGTAATTAAATTGTCAATCTAACTCCAGAGCCATAGTGCACACCCCTGCAACCCTACCTCGCGTTTTTTGCTTACTGTTTCTTGAGTTCCTACAGTAATCAGCTGTGTGCAGCAGTGACCCAACAGTATCTCCACGGCTGAACTTCTTGTCACTGATATTGGGAATCCTGTGGGAACCTATTCATCTAATCTAATGAATATCTAATCTAATGAATATCTAATCTAGTGAATACGCACTGTAAATGACATGAATGACAGCAATGTCAAAAGAATTTGGGGCCAAAGCTTGAGAAGATTCTGCGCAAAGTACCTACACTACTCATGAAGCAATGCAGAATTATTTGTAGGTGGATGGATTCAGATAAGTTGAAAATGAATAGTTAGGGATGGAACAAGCCATGAGATGTAAGTATGTGCATATATATATATATATATATATATATTCTTATTTTACCATATAATTAATAAGGTGAAAAATAGATGAAATTGAATAATATAAATATTCACTAAAAATAAATAAGAGCCAGGCACAAAGATGCATGCCTATAATTCCAGAATTTGGGAGGTTAAGGAAGGACTATCCTGAGGTGAAGTCCAGCCTGGGCGACATAACAAGTTGCTGTTTCAAAATAAAACAGTAAGGGCTGGGGACTGCAAAAGGCAACAGCAACATCAAAAAGCAGAAGGCAAGATAGAGGGGGAGGGAGGAAATAAATGCAACAAAAAGAAAGGAGTAAGGCAGACTGTAAAATAAATAAAATGACCAGAAATAATGAATGCATTGCATAACGATAAAAGAGCCATAATCAAGAAAGACATATCAATTCTCACACTGTATGTACCTAATCACAGAAAATTCAAATATACAAGGAAAAACAAATAGAGTAAGTGGGATAAGCAGACAAATCTACTTTTATTTCAAGTATTCTATAGTCATCTTTAAGTGACTGATGAAAAAGCAGGCAAAAATAAACAAGTACACAAATAGCCTCCAACAACATTATAAATCAACTTAATCTGACATTTATTTATAGAACATTTTCTCCAGCTCTAGAGAACATATATTTTTCTCATACTCACGTGGAATAGTCACCAAAATAGACTACATTCTAGGCCATAAAAACCACATCTTACCAAATTTGAGTAGAAATTATTCAAAATATGTTTTTAAAACTCAATGGAATCAAAAAGGAAATTCACAATAGAAAGATAGAAAAAGAATTGCAAATAATTTACACAGATACTCTGACCTCAAGGAGTTAGAGCTTAATTCTCCAGTCCTTATATGGAGTACTCTTAATCATTTCCAAAATGTTCAGCAAGTAAAGTGGGTTCATTTAATGTGCCTGAAAAACATTTCCTCAGCCAAATTGCCAAAGTTAATATCCATAATGGTACGTCATGTCCATAACACACACCCTTCATACACCATGAGAAAAATGACACCTTACCTCTTTGGTCTTACCTCCAAATACATATATGATCAGTGTAATCGTGAGAGAAATATCAGCCAAACCTAACTAAGGAATATTCTACAACATAACTACCTAGTCCTCAAAATGGCCAGTTAATACAAATAAAGCCTAAGAAACTGTAACAGCCAAAAGGAACTGAAGAAGACATGACTGATAAGTTCAATGGAAAAGGAAAGGAAAGTTCAAAGGAAAAGGAGGGCTGGGGATTTAGCTTAGTGGTTTCACCGCCTGCTGCACAAGCACAAGGACCCGAGTTCGATCCCCTGTACCAAAACGAAGATACTTTCTAATTTAGGGGCCTGGGATTTAGCTGAGTGGGTTCGCCACCTGCTGTGCAAGTGAAAGAACCTGAGTTCGATCCCCGGTACCAAAAAAAAAGAAAAGAAAAATGGAAAAGCACATTAGGTAGAAACTAATGTAATCTGGATAAAATCTGGATTATAGATAATAATAGCAAATTGATACTGATTCATAGTTGTGAGAAATATAGCATTCTAATATCAAATAGTACTAATAGAATGAACTAGCTGGGCCTGGTGGCCCATATTTGTAATCCAAGTACTGAGGAAGACTGAGGAAGGAATTGTAAATTTGAGTCTCACATGCAAATTATCAAGATTCTGTTTCTAAGTAAAAAATTTCTTAAAAGTCCTGTGTGGTAGCTCAGTGAAAAAGGTCCTGGGTTCATCCCCTAGGACCTCAAAATAATAATAATAATCATAAATAACAAAAGGATGAGGAAGACATGGCTGTGGGACTTACGGGAACTCCTTTCTATCTCTTTTGCATTGGTCTGTACATCTATAGTAATAGTGAAATAAATGATTATGTAAAAGCAAATGGCTCACACAAAGAAATGCTATAGCTGGTTGATTTGTGTGCCAATTACTCTGATCTGATTATTACATTTTGCATATATAAATTGAAATGTCATCCTATATCCTATAAATATGGACAATTACTATGTGTCAATTAAAAATAAAAATATACTTGAAAACATTTTAAAATTTAAAAAGAAGAAGAGATGACAGAAAGAACAAATATGTTGAGTAAGCAAGAAATAGTGGGGCCAAATCAGGGTTTATGTCTGGGAATAGATGAACTGTTTAACAAATACTCATGGCAAAACAACAACAAATGTGTCAGACCAGTAACACCAAAAACTGATGCATCACTTGTCAATAGAACTTAATCTATAGGGATTGTTGCTTGCTAAGTTTAGCCTTTGATGTACCTTTACTAATTTGAAAATCACCTATATAATTATGTTTTATTTAATGTTTATTACACCATTGTAGAAGTAATTCTTACTGAGGGACAAACAGTCCATCACATTATTTCAGGCTAAAATAGATTTACTACATTAAGTTGGGTGTTTACAAAACCATTTGAAAGATGGGGACTAAGACTCTTCGTTCTGATTTCCAGCCCACACCACTGCAGCTAAAAGACAATAGTGAGGAAAGTTCTTAATCCTCTGGTCAACACTGCTGCCAAGACAGCTGCTTTCCACCCATGAAGTCTGTCAGCAAGCAGAGGATCACAGAATCCACTGTGGCTCAAGTGCTTGTGGCTTATGGGAGCTTTTGCCTCTCATCCTCACTGGTCCAAAAAGCTGTGGAGCGCCTCACTGTCGCTTTCTAAATGAAAATTGAGTACATTTAGTTTCCTGCTCACGATTTACATAAATAACATTAGCAGCTAACATTGGGTGAAGAGTCCATATTAGATAAGTTTTGTGTGAAATAGATCTTATTGCTTAGAGCAGTTTTAAGCTCACAGCAAAATTGAAAGGAAGGTATAGCTATCCCACATACTCTGTCCCCTATGTGAATGGGTTCTACCCCGTCACCTTTCCAAACTAGAGTGCTTCATTTCTTACAATTAATGAACCTACACTGACAGTCTATTATCACCCAAGACCATAGTTTAATACAGCTTATTCCTGGTACTGTGCCTTCTATGGATTTTAACAAATCTCAAATAATGACATGTATCCACATTATAGCATACAGAATAGAAAATCCTCTGCATGTAGCCTATTTTTCTTTCCTTTCCATTAATTTAACTTTTAAAACTATCATTATAGAAAAGATATTATAAATATTTGTCTACTCGTGTAACTTTTTTTAAAATTTTGAAATGTATAACTTTATTATCAGACACTTACATATACAAAAATTAAAATTATACAAAGAAAAATAGTGCAAGGAAAAAAACCTATAATAATATTCAAATATAGTAGAACTCAACCAAAACAAAACTGAAAAGTACTTAAACATTTTTCCATATAATTTTTAAAAAACATCTCAAGCATTAACAAGACATCAGAGGATGTGATTTGTTTCAAAAAGATTTTCAAAACCAATATTGAACAAATAGTGGTCTGGAAAAAAAATTCTAATTAGCTAGTAGACTCCACATAGGCCAAATTTTTTTTTTAATTTAAATCTCAATACAGTCATATGACACGTGATGGAAATATAATCTGAGAAATATGTTATTAGGCAATTTCATCAGTGTTCATCACAAAATACCCCACAGAGTGCAAACTTCTAAGTGTAAACTGAGAACAATACATCAATCATCTGTGATGGCCCCTTGGTATTATCCAAATATGCAGTTAAACACGAGATACATGAGGCTACCACTGACATAGCAGCACACTGTTTTACAGTAAACTCTTTGACATAAGTAGGATTATGCTCTAAAGGATGAAAAGCACAGCATGTTATGATAGGTACCTAAAACAGTAACAGTCATTTATCACACTATCGAATACTGTGTACTGTACATAGCTGTATGTGCTTCTTCTGGAAACATACCCTTCTCTCCTTTGATTGCAGTGACTCTTCCTTCCCAACCCACTGATAAGCTCCAGCCTAGTCTCTATCTACATCTCTTCCTGTAATTTTAGACACACTCTATATGTGGATGCTTTCCAGATTCAAGTCTGTAACTCTGATCTCTCGCCTTCCCCTCCTGCCACCCCTACCCCTTTGAACCTTTTCTTCGTATTTCAGATTATCGATTATTCATTTTAGTCATTTTAATCCTTAATTACACTTGCAGTTTCTCACACTAGAGAAACTATTCGGTATTTGCACATGTGTGTCCTATTTATTTCACTTAAGAGGATGGCCTCAATATGCATCCATTTAGCTATAAATGTCTCTAGTGTTTGGATTTTTATGGTTGAGAAGTACTCGTGTAACTTTTAAAAAAGAAATGTTCTTATAGTGTGATGACACATTGCTACACACACACTTAGCATAAAAACACAAATTCATTATGTCACAGTTTCTGTATGTCAGGAATCTGGGTACAGCTTAGGTAAGTTCTCTGTTCAGATTCACAAGGGCACAATCAATACTTTACCTGACCTGGCATGCACTCTCCCTTGGATACATGACTGTGAAGAAACCATTTCCAAGCTCATTCATGTTGGTAGAGTTCATTCCCTTTTAGATGGATGATAGATGCTTAGGTTTTTCTGGCTAGCAGTGGGAACCTGCCTTAGATCCTAGAGATTACCTTTAGTTCCCAAAGGATGCCCACAGTTCTTTGCCATGTGGACTTCCCAACATGGGTACTTACTTCATCAACACAGCACAGAAATTCTGAAGTGAGATCTTTATTCCTTTTGGAACAGTGTTTCATCTTCACCGTATTCTATTGTTTATAGACAAGTCACATATCCTGCCCACACTCAGAGAAAAAGGGCTGCACTAGGCATCTGTACTAAGGAATTGGATTTGGGTTAGGGTCAGGTCCACTCTAGGACCTGCCCAATACATAAGTAACAAAAGGGTTTTTTTGTTGTTTTGTCTTGTTTTCTTGTTTTCATTTGTGGTTGGAATCATGGTCTTGCATGTAGAGCAGATTTGGGTTAGAGCACTGGCTCTGATAAATGGTAACTCATTCAAGTTTCTAAATCACTTCACATCTATAAATATTGCTGTCCTCATACATAAAACTGATAATAAGATCACTTTATGGGATTGACTGCATGAGACATTGCATCTGAAGTGCTTAGTATGACCCTTGCCACATAGAAATATATTATAATTTTTGTTTTTATAAAGACAAAAATGTACACTTTTAATATATTCATGTTCTCCCCAAAGGAATATAATCTCGAGTTATAAATATTTTAACATGAAAAAACTATTTCTAAAATACATAGAATGAATAGATATATACTAAATGTCTAAATGTATTCTTACTAACATCCTAATACTGAGCTAAAATAGGTAAAAGAGAATGCGATTATATCTATAAATATTCAATGGAAACTTGCAAGAACTTTCTTGTACTTTTTCCATATGAGGGTACATTGGATTTAGCTTCTGAGGAAGATCATTTTGCCTGTTAATGTACTACTCATTTTCCTATGAAGTCTCCAGACTTCATTTGATTTTTTCCTAATATTTTGTCTTTTTCCTCAAATTACATTTCCTTCTTTCCACCTGGCTTCAGATTTCAGTTCTTTAAAGCAGCAGTTAAAATTTATAAAGCTTTAGGTACAGACTCCCTTGCAAAACTGATATAAAATTGAAAAATGAAACAAAATACAGTGTTAACAGCAAGAACAAATATGTTAACGTTTTAAATTCTGGAAAGCACAAATAAATTTTGGAAAATGGTTATTTTTCAGGCCCTGTTCCCAAATTAAGGTGGGTGCATTTCTTTTCCTAACATTTCTCAAATCTATTTTGAAGATGACACAGGAAAAAATATTGGTGACAAAATCATGAGCCACAAACTTGATAGTAAAATTCAGATAGAATTTCTAAATTGTCATCCTTTCCCTCCAATGGCACAGATTTAGGAACAGAAGGAGGAAATGGAACTGGTATGTACTGGAAGTTAGCTAGGTATGAGCCAGTCATACAGCTTTTTATATTCTTCCATTTAATCCCTTCACTTCCTGTAATGTGTTAGTTGTAAGTAAAGATGAATATTCTCTAACATGTGATCAATTTCAGTTATATTTTGTGTTCTTAAATTTTTAAACCTGTTTGATATTTATCAAAGTAATAAGAAAGCTCATTATTTTTCTGTGTCTAATAAATCCACCCACAATTTTAAACTTTGTTGTATTACTGATAAATTGGACTCAGACACACACTAAAACAAATGCACATGCATATGTACAGGGACAGATACAAACCACAGCCATGAGAAAATGTTGCAGTGCTTGTCAGAGGAAGAAACGTGATAAGAGATATTAATTTCAGTAATGTTAACTTTTGTTAACTTTCCATTCCTGTAAAAAAAAAAAATACATGAGCTACTCGATTTATGAGGAGAAAAGTTTTGTGTCATCTGTAAGTTTTAGAGATTTTAGTCCATGTCATATTTCAACAGGAGGCAAGATAGTACATCATGGTGAGGAACACAGTGAAGAAAACTGTTCGCCTCATGGCAGTTACATGCAAAAGAATGAGAAGAGAAGAGACTGATGTCCCTCAAGCCCCTTCAAGGACACATCACTAACAACCTTCCATTAAGCCCCACCTCTAAAGGCTTCTACCATTTATGGTAGTGCCGTGCTGAGGAATAAGACATCAACACATGGGTCTTTGGGGGAATTTTCCAGATCCAGATCATAGCAGGGCCTAAAAGTCTTAACAGGTCCAGCTTTGCTGAAAAGTGCAACTCCAAAGTCTCCTCTGAGATTCAAGGTAAATTCTTATCTGTGAGCCCCTATAAAAATTAGAAAAAAAGTTAAACACCATTGGCATACATTGGCACAGGTAAACATTCCCACTCCAAAATGGGGAATTAGACAGACAAAGAAATTGGACCAAACCAAGACTGAAATTCAATAGACAAATATTAAATCCCATTGTTCCATGTCCAAGAACCCTGAGAAAATTGTGGTGAGATGTTCCATATTTCTGGCTTTTCGAATTTCCTGGGGTTTCCACTGCATTTTCAGCTTCACTCTAGCAGCTTGACATGCTGTACTCTCTGGAGTACATTGCCTGGCCTCTCAGGCCTTCCTCTGAAATCTGATGGAAGCCTCTCTGATCTCCAAAATTCTCTCATTCTGCATGCTTGGAAAAACCTGCACCAAGTGGATGATGCCAAAGTATCCCACTAGCTCAAGCAACAGCTGAGCCTCCTTACATCATGGCTGCAGAGGCTTCTGAGGACTTTGAATGGAGTCCTAGAGAAACAATTTCCTAGGCAGCTCTTCCTGAGCATGATACCCTGAGTCTCTCATCTACAGCAAAGTCTTTTAAAGCCTTTTATTTTTACCCCTTTACATCTTTTAGTCAATGAAGATTAGGGTCTTTCTTTTTTTTTTTTTTTTTTTTTTTTGATTAGGGTCTTTCTGATTCCTTAGATACTCTAAAGTCATCTTTGCTATTATCCTGACCCAAATTATTTGACTTCCTTGTAATCTTTTCAGACCCATCACTCTCCGTGACACCAACTTTGCAGACACTTCTTTTCTGGCCAAACTCAAAGCTTTCTAAATCCTAAAGGTATCCTACTTGATTTTGATTTTCAATGAAGATCTAGCTAAAGGCCACTGAAAAAAAAAATACCACAGCCTGAACACAGAGATACCTTGAGCTTTCCTCCACCAAATTAATTAGTCTGCTGCCTTTAATCTCAGTCTCCTGAAAAGTCTCAGAACATAAGTAAAATGTAGTCAGATTTTCTGCCACAGCATAACACATGTGTTTTCAAGTCCAACGCCAATGGATGCTTCATTCCCAATTGAACATTCCTGAGACTGCTTTTTACTATATCTACATTTCTATCAGCATTCTGGACTTCTGAGCTCTGATTAGAATCTCTCACCAAGCTCAGCTTACAGGACTCTAGGACTTCTCTAATTGATATCTTCAAACCTTTCCAAACTCCTTCAAACAATTAGTTCTAAAGGCTTCTAAGCCACATGGTCAGGTACAATCACAGCAATGGCACTACTTCTCTGGTATAAAAATCTACCTTCATCACTTTCTTGTCAATAAGCAAAATACCCAACACTTACAATTTCAGGGAAGGCAGACTTGTTTTAGCTCACATTTTCAAATGTTTCAGTCCCTGCTTGATTGACTCCGAGACAGAAATGCCAAAGTTTAAGGCCCTCACATGGAAGAACACTGCTTAGATCATGGAGTCTAGGAAGCAGAGAGCAAAGGAAAAGCTGAGGAGGGAGATAGATCTTTCCAGGAGATCCTCCCAATAACCCACCCCTTCTACTTATACTCTACTTTGTAACAGCAAGTCAATTATAGTGCCCTGAAGATCAAAATGCCTTCCAAAAACTTCACCTCTGAGTACATGAGAGATTCGTGAGTCACTCTTGATCTAAAATATAACACTTAGCAGCACTGATTATATCCAGTTTCCAATAAATCCACTGAGCATAATGAGAGTATGTAATTTAAGTATGTTATGAGTTTATATCTATATATGGTGAGTAGATACATGAGGATGTAATTGTATCAATTATACATTGTTCAGTGATTGAAAAGATTCATTAGACTGCTCAGAATACACTCACAAAAAGCTTACATAAATTCAAAGGAAATGTGACATCCACAGAGAACAAGCACAGACATACATTGGGAGAACAAAGAGCATTAGATAGTCAGCTTTCCACAATTCTTTGCAATTGTAACAATGTTCTTCATCTTTCAATTATGAACTATCAAGAAATATGTTAGAAATATTGATTTCATGAGAATTTGAGAAAAATTCTACAGTGCCATCTCATATCTAACTGGGTTATGTGGTCAACACAATCTGTGTGACTAGAAAAACCCACTAACCCATTGATCTATACATTTCCACACAACATATGAAAACTGTCAGTAGATACTTTTCAACTTTATACAGAATGTCAAAACCCAGCTCATCTCATCTTTATCTTGGTCAAGAGCATTGCCAAATTTCCTAGCATCAAAAAATGTTACTATAGAATTATATCACTTAAGCAATAAAATGACTCCATTGTAAATATCCTACCTCTTTACTCTTTCATCAATGGACAAGTGAAGTAACTAATCAATGAGATGGATTTCTGTTTAGGAACTGGTAGTAAACTGTCTGCCAGATAACCTTTCCTTCTTCCCAGGAAACTTTTGTCAGTAGAAAGTGTTGCTCTGAATCTTGATGGTCTAAAATTCAGCACTCAGAACTCCAATAAGCAAAGCCTTCTAGTGATACAAAGGTTATTGCAACTTAAGGGATTTGTAGTTCTAACACTAAAGTTCAGTGTTGGGACATTGTGGAAGTAGTAAATTTATCTTACATTCTCTAGGGTCCTTTTAACTCGTAAGAAGTATTCCATTTTTATTTTTACTTCCCATACCACTTTCTTTAATGAATGTTTTAACTAAGTGAAGAAAAATGACACAATGAGTTTCCTGAAACCCCCAAAGAGCAATTGTATATTAATTAATTTAATTTACCATCCCTGATATATTGCATTTTCAGTTAATATTTATCTTTGTGTTTCTAATTCTTATAAAGTTGCAATTTCCTTGTGTGTGGTGATTATTGCTCTTTTATCTAATCTTCCTCTTGGAAGGAAATAAATACACCTATTCTCCTGAATAACTACTTGCTTCTTAAGCAAACATCATGGATTTTGACTACTGATTTTAGTCAGCAAATCTGTTGGAATTCACATCATAATTGATAAACAGTGTATCAATGCATTTTTAAATCACATTATCATAACCACTTTGTTCATGTTTATTTTTCATGTTGTTATTAATGATGGTTCAAATGAAAGATATAACTGGTGAACAAAAAAAGGAAGTTTAATCACATATTTATTAATAAGTTTGCCTTAACATTTGTGAAACCATATAATTGCACTAGTTTTTCAATGCTTTTTCAGATTCATTTCTAGTTTTTCATCAAGCTAGAAACATGTAAATACATAATTAAAAACTTTATTTATTTACCACTCTTCAGAATCTGATAGCATTATATCTTTCAATATTTGACTTTTGCAGGTAACAACTGTCATCTTGATTTTGTTTCATAATCATTTGTTGGAAAAATTAGTCATAGTTTAATAAAATAAAAATATTGCTAAAACCTGATTTTCTGTATAGTAGTACAATTCCATTATTCAAATGAATCCATCAAGCATACCATACAGATGAGTAGCTCCTTTGAAGGTAATACAAATGTAGTGGCATGCCATTTTCAGCTCTACTGAACTAATGAGATAGCTCACCAAATTGCTCCTGTCACAAGAGACCAGTGAAGAGGGTCAAGATCATTGTGATCATTGTTTGACAAGGCAGAAAGCTGAAGGGCTTTGTTCATTTTTCTGCACCACACTTTAAACTTGAGACCTTCTTTGTTTCTCTACCCTCAGCTGTGTTTTCTTACCTTTTAATGCCTCTTATAAATTTCCCTTGGAAATGAATAAATGAGACCTAAGAGGTGATTCTCGGCAATTATCTCTACATGACCCTATTTCCCCCAGGCATTCTTGATTATACAGCAGCTTCATTCTTGTCATTTTTCCATGGATGAATTTTACACCAATAGTTTGCTTATGAGACAAGCTGAAAATTGCCATAAGCATATGTAGGCATAAATTTGAAGAAATGAAAAGAAAAGTTTTAAACTCTGTTACTCCCAAGCATAATTAATTACATGTAATAGGGTAGGGTACATTATCAAATAAATAATCAAAATGTATACAACTATTCAGATGCATAGTGTCTTTTAATACTTATATTCTATGACATTAAAATTATTTAGCAAAATACAACATTAACAAAGGGAGATCAATGAGCACAGCCTCTACCCTTAATCCATGTATTCTTTCCTACTATGAAAATTTAGAAAATTATAAAAAACATCTCCAAAGTCCCTTTCCCTACTTTGCTTTCTACTTGTTCTCGGATGAAGCAACAAGAACTGAGCTAAGGAGCAGAGCATTTGATAGCTCTCCTCTGTGTTCATTTAGGTCATCGTCTTGATCCCTTAGAGTTTGAGCATCAAAGACATTTCCCCGTGAGAAAGCACAATAACTAGACACCATATAAGCAAAACATTACCACTATCAGGAGGATCATGCTTTTGAAATGTTTTTCAGTTTATTCTCCTCAGTAGTATTTTCTTTACCACATGCCAACTTCTTCAAAAATTATCCCAATGCCCTTCCCTTTCAAGCACAAAATGAAGTTTAAGCCTCAAAAAAACAGAGAAAATTATGTAAGAACATATAAATGACAAAGAAGATTATATTTTTTAGACTGTTTTGCTATAAACTATCCTTGTCCAGGACAACTACAACACCCATACTGCAATCTAGTATTTTTTTTTTGGCATTATGTCACTTGGGATTGCAACAAGGCAATGATAGAATAAATTCAAGAAAATTAAACACGAGAAAAATTCAAGTATGTTTGAATACCAACTTAATTTAGGGAAAACTGAATTTCAGGTTTATTTACAAACTATTGGATGATTCTAGTGCAACTAGTGTCATCATGCAACATCCAAGTTTAATTAATTGCAGGACTGTTACTGACTGTAATCCAGGAATGATAAAGGAAGAATGCATTTACTAATCACAAAGACAAGGGTCACAGAGAGAGGCCCACCTAGAGTTGAGCTAGGTTTTCCTATAGCAAGACACAGGCATCCCTAGTCAAAGTTTTAAGAAGTGAGGTAGGGGAATAAAAACCTTTACTCTCCATTCATCATCAGATTCATACTGCAGATGCAAGTTGGCTGAATTGATTAGTACACACATCTCAGCCTTCCAGGATAGAATACAAGCAAGGGAAGAAGTAAGAGGACATTCTGAAGTTTACAGAAGACATCTTGCATGCATCTCTTCATCTCAGGTAACCTCACAGAACATTATACACAGTTGACAGATTCTTACATCCTGAAATGCTTCTCTCACATTTTCTCTGGGCTACCACCTCCTCCAAGCTTTCTGCTTCAGTAACCAACTTCACTATCTTCTCCTCTACTCAAATTTAAATGGCAAAGCACTTGTGTGATAGCTCATAGACTTTTTCTTCTACTTGTCTTCATTTCAAATACTAAAATTACTGGTTACTCTCACTTTCTTCCCTCAACCTAAAACTCTTCTCTAATATTCAAATTCATAGTTTATCCTATCTTTGTGATATTTTGATGGAACAGAAGTTCAACAGGAAATCTCAAATTTAGCAAACAAAATAGAACAAATATCTATTGTCTACTCATCCCTGACCAAATAGTCATCCTCCTAGTCCCTCCTATCTCTGTAAATAAACCTATTTTCTACCTGTTTGCCCAAACCAAATCTGCAGACACACCTTTATTTGCTTCTTTTTTCTCACGCACAGCTACCAATCCTTGAATAACTCTTAAGGACTCTGCCTCAAAAACATATCCATTAGTTGTCTCTTTTCTCCATATGTCACCATTTCTGAGCTAGATTTCAGAAATAGCTATATAACTGATCTCTGTACTTGCTCTCTTTGCCCTGCCATCCTCTTTACATGTAGAAACTCGGGACTTTCCAGAGTAACCCTTTGAAAAATATAAATCAAATTATGACACATCGCTGCTTGAAATCTTCCACATCTTTTCCTTTGTAGGAGACTCAAATGCAAATGTTTCATTATGGTCAAAAAATCTCTGACTTGCTGCCTGCTGAGTGCTTTGACCTAATCTACTCTTTCCCCAATGTTATTTTATGCTCTTGCATATGCTCTTAAGTCATAGGTCTTCTGACTGTTTCTTAACCTAAGCTTTTCCCCCTCACAGTTTTGTTTCACTTAAACACACAATCCTATCATCCATGTAGGTCTTTTTCTCTTACTTTTTATTCTGATATCTGCTCAAATGTACCTCCTCCAGAAATTCTACTCTGACTATCTGGTCTATGTTAATCTCCCAAGTCATACTGATTTTTTTATTTTCTGTCTAGCATTCCTTAGTTTCTGCAATCTTCTTTTCTATATACTGTTATTGTTTTTCCTTTCATTGAAAGATTAATGATATCAGGGATCATGTGCAACTTCCTCACATCTATACACATCTAGAATAAAGTTGGGCTCATAACAAATATGGACTTTACTTGAAATAGGAAGCAGGAATACCCTAATTTCAATACTCAATTCTTGCCTCACATAGGGGAGAAGATGGGCAATACTTTGAAAGTTAAAGGACAGGTATAGTGAGAACTGTCCTCCAAACCCTGGCCAGAGTAACTCCATCTTCTTGTGGGACTGTTCAGCCCTCTGGTACACCTTTTCTAGATGCTGAGACTATGTGAAACTACAGCACAACCAGATCATCAATCAGCGTGTCTAGACAGCGGTTTTTGACACTGGTGGAGTTTCCTGAGAATCGGATGGGAGTGGAGTACATGCAACTTTTTCTAGGACTCTTCTTGCTTTTGATCCTGCTTTTGCTGGTTTAATTAGTATTCTGTAAAATCAGTAGTTTAGTTGGTAAATTTTGTAGTGCTGAAGCCTGAGGGTCACCCAACTACTCCATCTTATTGAGGTGCCTCATGAATATATTTATGATAGAATAGATGTTTTAGTTAGATTGTTTTATGTCTCTCAGAGGTAATATTTCAAAAAATCTCATTTGCAAACTGTTACATGCCTCTCCAAGGATCTATATATATTCACTATGTCAATTGGCCTTTGAGCCCAAAATTTCAACAATCATTATTCCAGAAGAATATTGGATTTCTATAGTAAAATTCAATTTATATTTGTTTACACAACAGTTACTTCCAAAAATTATATGTTCTTATCAGTGTTGTTTGGTTTCAGCCTCCTGTGTGTCAATATATGCTCTGGACTATATTTAAAAATGTGATTTTATATGTCAGAGCTATCAAGTGACTAAGAGGAGCAAATATCAAGATTTCTCATTAGTCCAACAATATCTAAATGGGCTGATAAAAATTCATATATTTTTGTAATTACTAAGGTATATGATGTCTCATATGGCCCAAAACTAAGTTATTCACAAATTTGTGTTGGTCTTTGACTTTTAGCCTCATCTGGCCGTATGGATTACTATAATTCTAAAATCTTTTATTACTTCTTCCTCTGACAGAGAAGTTTTCGTATCAATCAACATAATGAATCAAGTTACTTTTGCCAGTGAATATATTTAAATTTCACCTTACTAGGTTAAGACATCCATCTGAAGCACCCTAGTAAGAATGTGATAAATGCTGGCTTCCTTTTAAGACTGCATGCAGAGAAAGGTTTGACCAAGTCTCTCAAAATGGAGCAGAATGGAGGTTGTCTTGGGCTTCCTGAGGAGCCAAAATAAGTCCAATAACAGGATACTGCTTTATTCACGTCAAAGAACTTTGTATCTTTCATTCATTTAAAAAATAACAATGTAGGGGGAGATTATTGAGAGAAAGGCTAGGACAATAACACAAAACATTCCAGGTTTAACTCTCTGTTCTACCCAAAATATGTTCCCTTAATGTATATGTGATCCTTTATCATCACCAATCTATGAATATATTTTTCTCTTCAAATGCAACTATGTTTAATTTCATATCTACTCCTTAAAATAAATTATCATTTTAATTTTCCCCTTCTCTAAATAAATTTTGCTTTATCTTTTACTAAAAGTTAGTCTTTTTCCAAAAATCAATTTTTATCCACTTCCTGAATGAATAATTAGTATTTCTCAATAGGCGTATTTTATTAAGAAAAAGTTATGCATGCATGTGTACAATATTAAAGATACAGTAAAACCAAGGAGATTCAAAGGAAAACTAAAATGAGCATTATTGTTTTATTCTTATCCCAAAACTTAGCAAAGCTAAGTTTTGAGAGTTCAATAAAGAATTTAGAGGAAAAATTTTAATTTTTCTTCATTATTTTTAAAAACCACCACTGAAATATACAGTATGCTAATGTACTAAAGTTGTCTGTACTTTATTGAGAAAACATATACTAAAATTGTAAATCAAAGTATAAATCAAATGAAAAGGGACCATGTACTTCCTTTAAAATAAAATGGTTAAGAACACACCATTTAATGACATTTATCCATAGTTATATACAAACTTGGAGGAAAGATCAGGAAGGAAGGGTGGGAAAACAATCACTCATGGGAAAACTTTCATAACTAGTTCAGGAAAATCATGGATCAGCTGAAATTAATACTCCTCCTCCACAATGCCCACCGGCTGAATTGTAACTTCAGTAGGCTATATGGAAGCTGAGTAATGTTGTAGGCTGTTTGTTTAACCTATTTTAAATTTGAGGCTCCCCATGGGTGAAAGTAGATGACATGGTAATCACATATTCCATGTCATTATATGTTGCATATAATTTAGAAAATGAAATAACTTTAAATATGGTCATCATCTGGAACATCATGGCCCCCTCTTCAACTTCCACTAAAGTTTCCCCTTGGAAATGTTAAATCAATCTTCTCATTAATTTTATTCAATTTTCCAAAACATGTCTCTCTCTATTTCCTAGGCATATCCATATCATTGCCTAAAAACTCAGGTAATTGCAACAAGAATATTTTCTCCTCAGACAAAAACACAAAAGAAGTTTATAAGGATATTTCTTTTTATTAATCTTATTTTTATTCTACAAGAAATGAAGCAAGGTCTTTTCTTGATATTCACAAACATACTAGGATTTATTAATCAAATTGGCACAGATAAGCTAGGATGTATGAGATTAACTAGAAAAATAATGTGTAAAACAAATTGTAGATTTGAAAACCAGAAAAAATGAAAATTGTTTCCTTGGTTTATAATTTTCTTGGGTATAAATATTTATGTTCTGACCAGGGTAGAATTACTTGCATAACAAAGAATTACTCTGGTGACAATTGTCACATATATAGACTCCAAAAATGGCATTCCAAAGAGAAATTTACTATTAAATTTCTGCTGAAGAATTTTTTTCCTGAGTTTTATGATGTGTTCTGTAATTCCCAGTGTGTTTGTTACATCTTATTGTTACAAATTATTTCATTTTAATATGATTATTTGTATTATTATTTATTTGTCCCACCGAAACTTGCAATATCTTGGCACATTTTATTATTTAGAAGGATTAGTATCATCAGGCAAACAATAAATTACATCCTAGCACTAAAATCAACCTTATTCCGTGAAGGCATAGTTTCTTTATTCCTCTGAAGAGAACAATGTGTCATGTATAATGAAGTGTAAATCCCAGTTGAGTCATAGTTTCAGATGTAAAGAGATGTGAAGAAACAAAAAGTGAGATTAACAACAGGAAGTCCTTGTGTATCTTTTTATCTCCTAACCTGTCAAAAACATTGAAGTTTTTCTGAACACAATGTGTATAATTACAGTTCTAGTTGCCAAAAAGAGTTACTGTGACTGTTAAAAAGATAATTACAGCTACTTTACAATTCAAATCTATATTCAGTTACCTTGTGAAATCCAAATGAATGCTAATCTGACCTTATGTTTCCAAAAGGCACTCTACTTTGTAGCACTTTTTAAAAGATTGTATTACTAAGAGTGACAACTACTTTCACATCTTCAAAATGGTTGCACATAAAACAAGCATTTCAGCTACTATCTAGAACATCCTGAAGAATGTTAACAACCATGAGATGTATCTCTCTGAAATACTTAACATTTCACCTACTTTAGAGGACTGTTTACATAAAGTTAAGTATAAGTGAGAATCTAGATGGCAAACAGATGGTACACCAAAACCGGGTAACTCAAAATAGTTTTTAAAAATGGTATTCATGAGGGTGAATGAGAGACACTGCAAGGGATAGTGAAGTTCCCTGGGCTGGCAAGAGCTGAAGCAGTTACTAACTATAGGTCTTGGGAAGCTGTTAAACTGTGCACTGCTTACCACGCTGTCTCGGTCTAGTGAGACACCGCACCTATACACATAAGTTACACGAATTACACGTGTTACTTACATCTAGGTAATGAGGGAAAATGGAAACCTAGGACTCATGAGGATCCCCACAGGATTGAGAAAACTGTCCTGGGCAGATGGAGTCTCTTCAGCATGTATCCCATTTGCACCTCAGCTGAGGTACTCTGGAAAGCAATCTACACCTTCTTCTAGGACTATGCAACACAGTGAGATAAAGCAGTGTTGGACTCTGAAGCCCTAGAAGAGATTGGAACAGAGTCTAGGGTGTTTTGACCAGCAAATCCTTATCTCAGAATGTTGTATTCCCAGCATGGTCGGCATGTATTCCTCAGAGCCACTTGTGAGAGACAGAGCAAAAGTGGGTCAGTCCAAGCCCTCAAGAGAACTCTCCTGAGGGTCTACATAGACAGGAGAAGAAGCCATTATCAGAACCAGAACAGAAAGACCTGTTTGGACAGGGCTGTGGCCTTCAATACACACACACACTCACAGAATGCCCCCTGGTTCAATACACACACACACACACGCACACACACACACACATACACATTCACAGAATGCCCCCTGGCCTGGCCAAGACAGACAAAAGCAAGGTAATAAATGCATAGCATGAGTTCCATCATCTTTGAATTTTTAAATTGTGTTTGGGTTAGAACCCAGGGCAGTGCACATGTTAGGCAAACACTCTACCTCTGAGCTAAATGCCCAATTGACCTTTGACTTACACTGTTTAGCAGATGTCGACCCTTTATACCAAACTCAGCAGGAAGCTTCAGGGCAAAGGTACAGATCGATATAATCTGTAGATGCTGGCTTTCTCAGGCACTCATCAGTCAGGAAAAGAATGAACCTGGAGGATGAAAAATAGATGCACAATATGTAGTTAATTTGAAACAACTTTTAAGAAAGGTTTTGCAATGTATGATTTCCTGTCATAATCCCCTTTAATTTTGAAAATCAACTTCAAAACTACTATGGATCATTATATAAGAAACATTTTTATTATGTCATTTCAAAGAATAATTTACAAATATTTCCTTATTTAATACACAAAACAACTAGAAGGCTAGTAGCTCAGAGAATTTTAATATGTTGTTCTGGACTACATACCTCAGAAATGAGGAAAATAAATGAATAAAGGGTGAAGGCTACAAACTAAATGTTCACTTTATTGCTCTTACTACACACCAGATAAGTTTCTAATGTTCTAAGAACTTTAAATGTATGAACCCATTCATTCCAGGCAACATCATATAAATTACACATTATTGTTACTATCTCTGTTTCACTGATAAGTAAAGTAGAGAGGCAGAAGCACTTTGTTCAAGATCATACCACTGGATTCATCCTCCAGACATTTGGTTTCAAAGTTGATGTATCTCATCAGAATTTTCATTGGTGTTATGCATATGCTGACTGTCTCAAGCAGGAAGTAAACAACATCACAAAAATAAATATTAAACTTGGATTCAAATGGTGCCTATAAAACTAATAGAAAAACAGATATATGTCAGTATGGAATAAATGAAATGTTTCTAAATTGAATGTATATTAAATTTTATACATGGCATTAAGGGAACATTTAGAGCTAATGTCAATAAAAGAGTTTTGTCACAAGATAATGATCTCCTGCTGTTACATAACCACGAATTGAAGCCAAGTTGTTTATTTTCAAAGCAGGGGAAAAAATCAATCCCAGAATTATGATCTATAACAATGATTTTAGTTGTATTATACAAAGCGGTGCATGTCGATTTAATAATTTTCTTTGATGGATGTTTGAGAGGACAAATGACAGATGTTTCTTGCACCATTCTAAGTCGGAAACATTCTGATGAGCTTAGAAAATATACCTGCTGTATGTTTGGACAAATCAGAAATAGTCATCCATAAAAGTGATAAGGTTGTACTCTCTTGTACTATACACCTTCGTGAGTGAGATGATTTATAGCCTATTAAGGTGTTGTAGTTTTTAATTTTAATCAAGGAATAAGGGTAATACACACAGTCATAAAGTCTAAGAGAGTAGGATGTTAACTGACAGCAAAATAATTACAGAAAGGTCTATTGTACATGGCAATGATCATGACTCAACTATCATTTTAACCCCAGATGGAACTATGTATTAATTGTTTACTTAGGCCTGAAATAGGAAAACTTCAGTTTCATATAGCTTAGGGAGCACCCAAAGACAGATATCTCCCCAAAAACATAATAATGTATATTTGTAAGAATATATTAAATAACACCCTATATTTTAATGTTTGTAATTGTTTTCACAGAAGTTCCTGGCACTTGTTCCTTTTTTCATTTCATGTTTGCAACCACCTGAAGAGTTAGTTATATACTCATTAGTTCAATAAAAAGAGAAATGCAAAAGGGTAAAAAAGGTTAATCAATAAGAATTTTAGGTGTCCTGATTTCTATACTATTTATTTTTGTTCAATTATATCATAAAGCCTTTTATCCTTGCAAAATTATTTGTTTAATATTAATATATGGATTGTCATAGTTTGCTCTTTTTTGAACAACTAGGAAATTCAGTAAGTGTGACTTCAAATGCATTTCAAAGCTAAGGTATAAAACTCATTTAGACAAGGCAGAAACTTTTCAAATATATGGATAATGATATTTTATAAAACAAATCTTTTTTGAATAGGTAATAAGGAATTAATAATCAAGTTTTAAAAAACTGACTTTAAGGTAGCATTCTCAGATCTTGAATTAGCAAGATCAGTTTTTAAGCAATGATCCATATGCAGCATGCCTTTCTGTGACTGAGAAATTGAGCAAGAGGAATTGACCATGGAGGAGTTGAACAAGAGTTCTGATGTATGGGAACCAAATATTCTCTGATGAGGCTGAGGGTAGAATATGTTTTTTATATCTATTAAAGGTTTCTTCTTGACATCAAATCATGGATTTTGGCAGGCATGCGCACTCAACTATAGCAGTATAAGAATAGTACAGGCAGGGCTGGGGATTTAGATGAGTGGTGCCACACCTACCTTGCAAGTTCAGGGTCTTGAGTTCAATCCCTGGTACCGCAGAAAGAAAGAAAGAAAAGAAAGAAAGAAAGAAAGAAAGAAAGAAAGAAAGAAAGAAAGAAAGAAAGAAAGAAAGAAAGAAAGAAAGAAAGAAAGAAAGGA
>NW_004624840.1:4298451-4358405 GCF_000247695.1 Heterocephalus glaber
AGAAAGAAAGAAAAGAACAGCACACACCACATGAGGTGGAGATTTCTAGTTTACACATAAGAGATCAGTAAACAGTAGAGCATTTTCTTTCTTGGGTTCATTCCCAAGAGAAAAGAAAATGAAAGATTGGATTACAAAAGGTTGTTTCTCCTTTCCAGCCCACTTGAGATATAATTCAGTTTACCTCCCCTGAGGCAGAGTAAAGGAGGACACAGAAAGCAAATGTTGTTATGCTATTTGAATTTCTTTCACATAAGAAAACATCATTTTCAGATACTCTTCATTGTTCCAGCCATCTACACTTTCTTAAATATTCTCTATGATAGGAAGAAGATATTCACATATTTTCAATTCAGTATAAAAAATTCGATATAGTACATGACAAATCATTCCAAATATTAGTGGCATAAATCAATAAAATATTAATCTACTGTTTCTCGCCATTGCTGTGTTGACGAGGCAAAGCTTAGGTCCATAGTGCTAGGTCAACTCACTAAATCGGATGAGCTTGGTTGGAAGATCTAAGGAAGCCTCTCATGTGTCTGGAGCCTCGGAAACGAAGGATGATAGGGCGCCTTTTTACTCCACTTGGTCTCTCTTTGACTCTGCAATTCCTTAGTTTTCAGGTCTTTCCAACATTTCTCTTTCCACTAAAAAATAAATGTGCATTTCTTCGCAACATGCCAATGAGGGTGCAAGATAACCAGTTAGACACTTCCAGACCTTTTAAGGCTAAGAACGGAACTACTTGCATAATCTCGCTTCTACCTCATTCTACGCATCAAGACAATTCACAGAACCAAGTGTAGGAAACAGATTTCACCTCTTAATCAGAAAATACAAAGAAATGACATGAATAACCAGTGGTCAAACTTGCAGATAAGTTACTGCCACCCCTGGAGGAATTTTCTCCATGATTCCATTTTGTACCTAATCCTTTCCCCTCCCAGTGAAAAAGAATTTGCCATTGTAAACAATACATTATTTCTGATCCTTCTACACCCTGACTGTACTGCCTTGCTTCCTTTGCATTATCCAATATTCTAAATTAATTCTACTTGATCTATAAAATTGGAAAATTGATGTGAGATCATTATGTGCACTGAGTTGCTCTTTTGGAACAATCCTTTAGTCCTTTTTCCTCATCTAATGCATGTGGCCTTCCATCTCCAATTTTAACATGCTATTCATTTTCAGCTGATTGTAACTTACTAGTCTCAACAGAATAGAGAAACAAACAAAAATTATGTACTCAAATCTGTTACGTAATATAATTAGATAATATTTACAAGCAAATACATTTGTGGTTTTATGAACACGTTTATTGGGACGTAGTTCTAAACCCTAAAATTTCAATATTTTCAATTGTTAAAAGAGTGCTATGACCATGATTACTTCCTTAAACTATACAGTGATTTTGAAGTATTTCTTAAATGGGCTCAACTTGGCAGCCATTATGTAAACAGAATTCTAGTGCTTAGAACCCACTTCTAAATCAACTTGAAAGCCATGCTAGTGCATGCTGCACTTGCAGATGGATTAAAAACTATGATGATAACAAAAAATGTTAAGGGCCCCAATAGTTAAGTTTTTCTTTAATATGAAATTAATAATAGGCTGTGTGGTGAATCTCATACACTGCTTGACAGTAATATTGCTCTTGCTTTTAGTAAAGTCAGAGAATTCCAATGGAAAGAAAATGCTGAAGGGAACAATTTCTAATTCCACAGCTTGGTCCTGAGATACCTGACCAGATACTTGGTGTTAAATCACTTCTCTCTCTTTAAGGATTTCAAATGGCTGTCCATAACCTCCAGCTTAGAGCTTGTCAACAGTATCAGTGACCTGTACAAAAAAAAATTCAAGAGATAGAAACCTGTGTTTTATGACGCTATTAATTTCCTAAGATTGCCATAACTGTGTCCCATTAACTGGGTGGCTGAAAAAGCACGAATTTACTGTCTCACAGCTCTAAGGGCTAAAAGTAAAAAATCATGATGTTAGCAGTGTGTGTTTCTTCTGCAAGCTGGAAAGGAGATTCCATGCTGAAACTATCTCTGGGTTCTGGTACCCCCAGGTGTTCCTTGGTTTGGAGATGCTCTCCTTTCTCCCTGTGTCTTTACATCATTTTCCTGCCATGCTTGTCACATTCTGTCTCTAAACTTCCCTTTGTATAAATCTACCACTCATATTAGGGTCCACCTTAATGATGCCATCTTATCCTCATCATAGGCAAAAGCCCTACATCCAAATAAAATCATATCTAAACATTCTGGAAGTTGAGACTCCAACACGTTTTGGGCTGATAAAATTCATTCATAATCATAACTCTGGAGAAAGTCTCAACTTCTAGGCATAGTGAAGGTGAGAGTATTGTTATGCTCCATTCTCTACTTTTCTCTTTAGCCTTATCTTTAGCATATTCCACATCTTAAACTGTACTCCAGACTATTAAACAAGCTCCTCAGGTGATGTATAACACCCTTTGTGCTGATGTCTCCTTTGAATTTAGGGATATTTTTCAGGTCAACCAATTAGTAATATAAAAATTTTCATTGTGCCTGCCTGTGATCTTGCCAAGTCTCTTGTATAAAATGTGTTATATACATTTTGAAACTGACACAATTTTGCCCCTTCTCAGATTATCCATTTGACTGGGAAGACATCTTTTCACCAATATCTGTATGCTGACCCCCTATTTTGTCTGATTGTTCTAGGTAAGATCATTTGGTAATTCCCCTAATTCTCTCACTCCTGATCTGGTAGAATTTTTAGTCAGGGATTTTAGAAATAATTTTGATCTGAATTGTAATATATAAATCTCCTCAGCTGGCACATGCTATATTTGTGTAAGATAGAGCAGGGTTTGTGAACTATGGTCCACAGGCCAACTTAGACCTGTTGTCTATTTTTATATAGCCCATACACTAGAATTGTTTGTGTATATTTAAGTTATTGAAAGCAATTTTAAAAAATACTACATGTGAAGTAACAACTACGTGAAATTAAAATTTTATAAATAGTTTCATTCTGGTACAGCACATAATATATTCAATGATGCATTTTCCATGATTGTTTTTATTCCAGTACAGTGGAGTTAAGTAGTTAAAACAGTGACTCTATGACCCACAAAGCCTTATATATTTACCATTTGTCCTTTTATAAAAAAATATTTTGCTGACTCCTTACGTAATAAGATAAACTGGGGAGAGAGAAAGTTGGGGGGAAAAGAAGAGCAAAACTGAGACTTAGAGAGAGAGAGACAGAGACAGAGATACAGACACATAGAAAGAGAAGGCAAGAGAGAAAGCACACATGCAGAGAAGAGTCTAGAAATATTGAGTTCTAACAATGTCTGATTCTAATTGTTCCTAAGGTACAGCAATTATAATCTTGAATTTCATGAGACACTTCAAATAAAGTATAAAGATTAAATGTGCTGGTTGCTTTTAATGGCAATTTTAATAGTACCCTCAGCAGTTTTCTGTTTTCCCCTAGAGTTAGCAGTAAGCCCCTTGTACTTACTACAAAGCTATTTCATTGTTTATATTGCCTCCAAAATATTATTTACTCACAAAATACATACTTCTTAAATTAGTAAATACACAAACAAACACATTGCTTGTTTTTAAAGTGTTTTATTTTTAGTTTAAATTAAATTTGTTTCTCAAAAATTATATATGTTGATGTGGTACCATGTGATATTTTGAGTTCTTTTTACATTATTTATTGTTCAAATCAAATCAAACATATCTATCTCAAATCTTTATCATTTCTTCAGGTGAAAAAAATCAAAATACTTTTTTCTAGCTTTCTGTAATGTGTACCACATTAGCATTTTGAGAAACTTGGTCTTACTGAGCTCTAATTTATTATCAACTCTTCAACCTTTGCCCACCAATATCTGCCCCCCTTCTCAGCCTCTGTGCCACCACTCTACTGTCAGCTACTATGAGACAACTCTTTTTGTTTCCACTAGTGACAGAGATTATGAGGTAATTATTTTTCTGTATCTGCCTTATTTCACTTAACATGATGATCTTCATTCCATGACTCATGTTGCAACAAATGACAAGACTTCATTTTTTTTCGGGCAGAATAGATTCCAATTGTGTCTATGTGCTACTTTTTTTTCCCATTAATCAGTTAACGGATACTTCAGTTATTTCTGTTTCTTGGCTACTATGAATAATGCTGCAACAAACGTAGAAGTGTAGATGGTTTTTCTACATACTGACTTCATTTCCTTTGGGTCCATACTCAGGAACAGGATTTCTGGATTATGTGGTTTCTCTTATTTTAAATCATTTCAGGAACCTCCATACTGTTTTCCATTATGTTTGAATTAATTTATACTCCCACCAACAGGTAGAAGGCTTTCCTTTTTCTTGCATCCTTGCCAGCACTTGCTATCTTTAGACTTTTTGATAATGTCATTCTTTCTGGAACAAGGTGATACTTCACTGTCATTTTGATTTCCATTTCACCGATGATTATTGATGTTGAGTATTTACTTATATACTGATGGGCTGTTTGCATGTATTTTTTGAGAAATATCTTTTTAAGATTATTGCCCATTTTTAAATCAGTTTTTTTCTATTACATTTTGGGGGTTTTATACATTTTGAATAGTAGCACTTTGTCAGATGTATAATTTGCAAAAATTAGAAAAAGTCAAATCGTCACTGTTTGCAGGCAACATGATCTGATGATGCATAGCAAACACCAGAAAATCCACCAAAAATTATAAAAAAGAATGAATTCAACAACATTTGAGACTATAAAATCAAGATATAAAAATCAATAGTATTCTATATATTAAAAGAAAATTATCTTAAATAAAAATCAAGAAAAATTTGATTTCTAATACCTTCAAAATACCTACTAGTAAATAAAATCAAAGAAATACAAGTTTTTCACAATAAAAATTAATGGAAGAAGTGAAATAGAAAACAAAAAATAATCAAAAGCTTTGCACACTTGTGGAATGGAAGAATACATATCGTTAAATGTCTGCACTGTCCAAAACAATCAGTGCATTCAATGCAATCTGCACCAAAATACTAAGGGTTTTCTCCACACAATCTCAAAATTTATATGTAACCACAAAAATCTCCAAAGAGACAAAATTATCTTGAGAAAAAATACCAGGCAGTATTTCAAAAAGATAGAGAAAGAGTAATCAAAACAGTACCGATTTTTCCATAAGTGCAGACTCAAACAAGTGGATGAGAACAGAATACCCAGAACTAAGCATGAATAAGCAATTAGTTTTCAACCAAGTGGGTAAGAGCTTGGAGTAGAGAAAGGAAGGTCTTTGTAATAGAAGTTGTGGGAAGACTTTGATATCCACATGCAAAAGGATGAAATTAGATCTCTCACCAGTTACAAAAAAAAATCTCAAAATGGATTAAAGACTTAAAGGTAAGTTCTGAAAGAATAAAATTAATGGAAGAAAACATAGGGAAAATACTTCAGGATATTGGTCTGGACAAGTGTTTTCTTTTTTTAACATGATCCAGAACCATAAGGAACAAAAGCAAAAATAGACAAATTAAATTACATTGAGCTAAAAAGCTACTGTAAAGCAATGGAAACAACCAACAGAGTTAAGAAACTATGTACAGAATAGGAGAAAATATTTGTAATCCATAAATTGTTTAAAATGGACTGAAATAAGGGGCAGAGGTAAATGGACCAAACTGGATGAGGCCTCATTTTTTTTAAATCACTACTTTCTCTAACATGTTCTGTGGAGTGTTCCTGATGATCATCCAAATGGCTATTTAAATCAACCAAAGCCCCTAAATAAACCAAAAGCAATGCAAACATTTTTTATTATTGTCAAAAAATATTGCAATGAATTTCTGACATAGTACTGGCACTGTGATGGGTCCTGGCAACAGCCTAATTCTTGTCCTAAGTTTATATAAAGACTACATCTGGGTCATGCTGCATTCTACATGAAATATAAGTCATTTTCCATTCACAGTCTTCCAACAGAGACCTTGTTTCTACAAAGTGTCTTACAAATGCTCTGAGTAAGAAAGAGATTACACACTAATGATACCATCACTCCAAGTTTGTGGATTTTTAACATAAGATTGCTAGTACTAGTAGTTCCTTTTTTGAGAAAGAACTAAAAGCTAAGAGTCAAATTATCCCCATTGGCAATGAGAGCTTTAAGTGCTTGAAAGAGTCTCCTAAACTCATTTACCAAACTATGGAATTCTGTGGGGTTCTAAAACATAACCTCAACTTATTTGCAAAGTATGATGTTTCTAACATAAAACTGTGGGTGCTAACTCCAAGTTATGTGAGGCTAGTACAAACAAATCAGGCATTGTCTAACTCATACAGATGATTACATCCCCAGCCCCTGTTTAAGTGAATTGAAGAACAAGACCTACTGAGACTGGTGACTGAATTTTACATGATTTACTCACTCTCCTGTAGCTTTGTATAAACATTATTGGCATGGAGAAAAGAAAATTGGTGTTTGAAATTTGGCTTGTGCTCTAGCTATACGAATTGGAAAAAGCTATGTAATTTCACTTATCCTTTATTTTCTCATCTTTAAAACAAACATAATAATACCAAAAATATATAATTGATTATAAATACAGATATTTGACATACTCCTTTGTGTAGAATTAAAATCTGACAGATACAAAAGAGAATAGAATCTGAGGCCTTCAAATTGCTTATTACATATATTTCTATGTATCTTATTACCATATTACATTATTTTACTCAAAATATGATTACAAAAGCCATGCTGAAATTAGGTATGGTCTTACTGGAACATGGTTTAATTATCCTCATCTTCAAAAAGTAGAATTCAATAGAGAAGTAAAGTTGTAATGGTATAAAGAAAGAAATGGAGAGACTCCCCTGTGCAAGAATAGTTTGGAAAATTTGAGAAATACAGAGAGAGCTTACTAAAGAGAAATGGATCATGATAGATCATTCCAATAACCTCAAACAATACCTCTGCCTGACCTTGGGTCATAGGACAAATAAGTTGATAGGAGGACAGATGTGGGGTCAGTACCATCAATCAACTGGGTCCATTTTCTCAGTAAGTAAATGAGATCCTTGGCAATGTGAGTGTCAGCAGCCCCTTGATTAAGCCAATGTAGAAGGGATTTAATCAAACATCAGAGAGCTGATTGGACTATTTGTCCTTCAAGTTCCAATTCAGCCCTGAAATTTGATTTTTCTATAGTAAGCTGTATCACTATAGGACTGCTCTAATTTATCTCTCTGTGTGTCTCTCTTCTGTCACTCTGTCTCTGTCTCTGTCTCTGTCTCTCTCTCTCTCTCTCTCTCTCTCTCTCTCGCAAACCATCCCTATACTGTTACAGCTTACTATTGGAAAATCAAGAGAAAGCAAGAAACCTAATTTATCCCTGAATATATTTTTGATAAACATAAATAGGCAAAGGTTACATAAAATAATCACACAAAATCAAACATTTAATTCACTACTCATCTCTAGAAAACTTTTGAGATGTCATAGGGATTTCTGATTTGTCCCTACATTCAATCTTCTTAGCTTCTTATTAACTGGGTCATTTAAACAAAATGCTGTGGCAAAATGTTAAGGAATATTTTGTCACTTCACAGGAGTTTCCTCTCAGTGGTTGTTTTCTTCTTATTACACAATGAGCTGGACCTCTGCAGGTTACACAAGGTAGTACTAGTAATAGTCAATTCATTTCCCAAATCAGGCCTACTCATATATTGAGTTCTGTTTAAATGCACTTTGGCACTACCATCACAATTTCTCTTTGAACCTCTACATTATTATCAAGGGAATAATCTGGCCCTTCAACTCTGCAGCTGGTTCCTGCTCTGTTTCCTGTAGACAAATAGATAACAAATACATCACACAACACAATCATTCTTGGGAGAAGAAACTAATCATACAGGAACAGAGGAGACTTCTAATGATGATGAACCTGGCTTACATCAATAGGAGAACATTTAGCATATTCAATTGGAACTTATTAACATTTCTCAAGAAATATGTGGAAGATTAGTCTTGCCTAAGGATTTCTTAAAGAAAATGTGCTACCAATATTTTTTTTCTTTTAGACACAGACATTTTTACAACCTTTAAGTGATTATTTTCCAACTACCAGAAAACCCACAAGACCCAAGCATAAAGTGTTTTTATTCTTTCTTGTTTTTGATTGTGGCCAAAGTTATCACTAAAATAATATGTTGATAATGAGTAACTTAAAATGCAGTTGTTAGTGAATTAGAAACATTCAGAAAAGAGTATGCTGTTTATAGGTTTAACGCCAATGCAGGCCAGTGGCTGTGCCTTCTTCCTCATAATTAAGAATTAAGGTAAAAGTTCATGTAGCATCACATACATCTTTTTCAGAGCCATTTACAGTCTCGCAATAGCTTTGCTCTTGTGCTCTTTTCCCCGCATATACCATCTGTCTCCTCAGCTTCATCTCACTTTCTTTCAACATTTTAAGCTGCTGTGACAGGAGTGAAAGATCATGGAAGCCATAAAATCTGGCTTAAAACCTTAGCTGATAAATAGTCATTGAGGTCCCTGTAAGGAAACAGTCTTGTAAGGCCTTGGTGAAGAAAGCATTGAAAAACAGCCTTCCTGGAAATTTTACAACTGAAAAAAGCAAAGAACAAACTTTCCTTTCTGTCAAATAGTTGAAAAATAAAGTTTTAGTCAAGAAAATACTACACTAGAGATTAAAATATGATGCTGAATGCATTTGGAATCTTCTGTCCTAATAAAAGAAAAAAACATTATTTAAGTATTAGTACATTATTACACACACTTCATTATTATATTAATGGTACATTCATACTCTCACATTTTGAACAACCAAATCTGGTTAAGCATAAGGAAAGCTAGCCTTTTCCGAAATGCCTCTTATTTTCATCGTTATCACATTTCATAGATATCATATTTTATATCACATTTCAGATTTTAATTTTATATTTAAAAAGTAGTCTAATTTAAATGTCACAGAATTCAAGTCTAATTTAAAAGATATACAATTCATAGAAGATATATCGCTGGCATTGTGTTTTGGCAATATAAAAAAAAAGTAAGTAACAATTAGGTAAAATTATTTATTTAACTGCTTGAAATTAAATGAGCAGTTCAGTTAAACCTGTTGTTATTTAGTGAATTTGAACATACTATCAGTCTAGAGCAGTAGTGTGATCCTATGGTGTGGGTGTTATTTGATTTTCTTTTAAGACAAAAGATTTTGGGGGGACCTTGTGCTTGAGAGGCAGGTAGCAGAACCACTGAGCTAAACTCCAGGCCCAAAGACAAAAGATTTTAATGTCTGAGTTGTTTTTTTTTCTAAACTAAAAAAAAACAAATCAGTATTCAGTTTAATTGCGGTGTTAGCTATTGGAGATAAATAAGTAGGCTTTGGGTTGCAGTTTGGGCATCTGTCTCTAAAAGGTTTGCCATAACTGCTTTAGAGTATTGAAAGATATTCCTTTATTTCATACATTCAATTGATTAAAAATGTATCTGTGCCATTAGTTCACTAAAACTGATGATACTTTATACTATCTACAAGTATTTTTGGTTTTTTTCCATAATTCACTTGATGGATTGGACCATTTTCAAATACCTAGGCTCAGTATCAGAATTATCTCTTAGTATTCCCATTCCTCATTCCTATGCATTAAATCAATAAAACCATATTTATTGAATGGCAGGCTCCATGTTGAAAGATGTGATGGAACAGATAAGTATATAGTATACTCCAGTAAGTTGTGTCTCAGTTTGTGGTAACAGTCCTTTGCAGTTTTTCCTTAGAACCTAATAACTGTTCCTTTGTGTTTTGGTGGGAGCTTTGCAAGTAGCCAATTGGAGAGCATTTTCAGTTCTCCTTCCTGTTGATTGGCTGCTGCCCTATAACCTATCTCTGCAGTTGCACCAGCATTCCTCCACCATAACAGGTTGCTGTACTGTGTGTAGCTAACTTGAGTACTCTGGGTTTTATTCCTCTTAAGGCCCTAAGATGCCTAAGATACCGCCAAATGCCCTGCACCTTCTAAGGCTTTATTAATATAATAGTTTATTTAATTAAATTACATAGCTGCTGGAGATACAGCATATTTAGGGTATAAACTATAAAAATAGGCATTTAGAGGCATTTTTCTGACCTTCTCTGAAATTCGGGAGTGCTCTAGAAATGTAACTCTTGTGAGTTTCAGGGGTCCAGTGTACTCCTGTTATTGATATTCTAGGTCTAGTAAGGCAGATAACTGTCTAAATTGTGATAGCCAACCCAACTCCATCTTGTGCCTCAATGCCATTTTGTACCTGTGCTTGAACAGTGTTTGCGCTCTAACAAAGCACCCAAAACCCTCACATCCTGCTTGGCAGTAAACTTGCTACAGTTTCAAGGATGTTTTGTAGCTCATCTAGTGTGTGAAACTTCCTTGTGCCCCCGACTAACCGGGTATAATTCTGCTTCTGTAAGATTCAGTTTGCTCTCCCCTGAGCCCTCCCCAACTGAAAGCATGATTTAAAAGGAGAGATCAAACCGCTTCCCATTGCTAAGGGAACTTTCTAGATACTAGGCCCTTCAGCCGCCGGCTATAATAAACGAGCTCGAATCTGGCAGAGTGTGGCGCACCTCTATTGTTCAAACTTGCTTGTCCAAAACAAAATAATAGATGCCATGATAAAGTTTTAAAAATTCTAAATCTATAAAATCAACATATGAAAAGTCAGGTTTTCCAAAGGATATATAATTTAAGGTGAGACATAAAAGATAGAAATGTATGAGCCATATGAGAATTTAGAGACCCAGATTCCTATTGGAAAAAAAAAATCTACCTAGCCAGGGATATATGCCAGTGGCATAGCACTTGCCTGACAAGCATGGGTCCTGGAGTTTGATTCCTGGTACAAAAATGAAAAAGAAAAACTACCATCAAATTATTAAAGATAGAATGCGATTAACTCAAAAGAAAAAGTGATTGTGGCCAGAAGTAACCAGTAAGGCAAGTAGAAACACAGGAACTAAGGAAAAGTAGAAACATGATTTCAAAGTCTTTAAGACTGTGTATTCTAGCTTATAGTCAGTATAAGGCTATGCTGGCTTCTTCCTTGCAAGTAGAACACCAATTTTGTTCAAATAAATACACCCTAATGAATTCGAGCAAGTTATTTCCCTCTCCTATCCAACAAGCAAATGTTGTTTGAAATAAGCTAATTGTGGAGTCATTATTTCTCTTTCCAATGATTAGGATTAGGCATATTATTAAATTATAGCTAATTGGACACAAAAGGATTTCTACAGGATAGATGGTATGGGCTAAATTATCTTCCCTTAATATTCATATATTGAAATCTTAACTCCCAAAGTAACCATACTTGGAGATATGGCCTCTAAAATAAAGCTAAATGAGGACATAAAAGTATGATTCTATCCAACAGGACTGGTGATTTCATAAGAAAAAAGTACACCAGGATGTCAAGTGCATGCAGAAATGGATTTATGGTTACATGGTGAGATAGCAACCACAGGGGAATCTGCTGACACCTTGCTCTTAGACTTCTAGCCTCTAAAACTATGAGAAAATTTTCTGTTGTCTAAACCTCCTATGCTGTAATGTTTTTATGGCAGGTCTAGCAGGCTAGTATAAGAGACCTAGAGATAGAAGACCTCACTAAGGTATGAAGAGAGGAAAATGGATGATCCATATTTTTTTTTCAGTTTCTTTCCTTTTATTTTTTTCTGGGCATGTGTGTGTCTTGCCAGACTACACTGTATCTACATAGTCATTTCCATGAGTGCAGATGTTATTTCTGTGTGTATTTCTTATAACTGCCATAACAAAGTACCACAAACTAAGTAGCTTACCATAACAGAAGTTTATTGTCTCAACTCCAGACCATAAATGTTAGATGTGCCATACAGCAGGTATAGTCTTCTTTTTCAAATGCTTTTATGATGCAGTTCTGAGGCCCTGCTTAAGGATGTATCAGTTCTACTTCTTAAGCATTAAGTCCATAATCCAATCATTTTCAATACTGAACTGTCACACTCTGGGAAAATGTACAATGATTCTAATCACCATGAGTCTCAGGAACCAGAAAATGGGAGAACCCCATCCTCCAGAGCCAGTAAAATGATTCAAATGCCACAACTCTTGGGAATCTTGGGAAACTCAGCTGTAAATGGAATGTGTAAACCTAGCTACCCATTCCATAAAATATATCCCCCTCTGGCTCCACCTGATACTCTCTCCATCTGTTACCATGTGTATCTCATCTCTCAAGCAGAGCTATAAC
This sequence comes from Heterocephalus glaber, assembly GCF_000247695.1. The sequence goes on from NW_004624840.1 coordinate 4,310,765, forward strand.
AGAATTCTTTCTGCCTTTTTTCTATCCAGTTGTCACTGTTCTGTGTTCTGTTATCAAAAGTATCTTCAATTCTTATAAAGTATATTTTCTCCCTGAAGACTCTCAGAGAGCACCCATCTGTTACTCTTCCTATTTACTTTTGGTTGCTAGCAATCCTTGTCATTCATTCCTTGATTTTCAGCTGCATAATTCCAACCTCTACCTCTGTCATTGCTATAGGGCATTTTCCCCTATCTCAGTGCATCTGTACATGTATTGTTTAGCTTCCCATCATTAGGATAAAATACGTATCATTTGCAGTACAGAGAAGGAAATGTATATTTTAGCTCAGTTTCTGTGGGTTCAGTCCACAGTTAGCCAACTACAAAGTAGAAACAGTATAGTGGAACAGCCTGGTGAAGGAGACCTGCTTATATTGTGGCATCCAGGAAGCAAAAAGAAAGGAGAGGAACCAGGGAGGGAGATCTACCCTCCACAGCTATGGCCCCAGTGACACACTTTTTCCTACAAGGTCTCACTTCTTAAGAGCATATTTAACCGTGAACTTATGAATGGATCAGTTCACTAATAGGTATAGTACCCCATGATCCAATCACTTTCAGAAACTATCAATTCTGTCCAGCGCCTGCCTCTCAAGCACAAAGTCCCGAGTTTGATCCCCGGTACCAAAAAACAAAAAACAAACAAAAAAATAAAACTGTCAACTCTGAACACAAGACTTTTCAGGAACATTTTAAATCTAAACCATAACATTCTGAGCCTGAACTCCAAAAAGCTCATGTTTATCTCATTACAGTAAGTCCCTGATATAGAGACAAATTCTCTTCCAGGAGAATTGTTCATAAGTCAGATTCATTCATAAGCCAACAAAGTCAATCTTATACAGTATACCTGTGGAAGTTTGCAACTCAAAGGTACATAAATTCATAAATTGAGGACTACTGTATATAACATGCACTTATTCCATCTCTATGTGTCACCAAAGTTTTAAAAATCAGCATTGCTGAGAAGTCCAAAGTCTCCCCTGAGTCTCAAGGCAAACTCTTAGCTGTGAGCCTCTGAAAAAATAAAAAGAATGTTAAATACTTCCACTATACAAAGGAACAAGGTAAACTTTCCCATTCCAAAAGAAATGAATTGGGAGGATAGAGAGGAATCAGACCATATAAGACAAAAATCTAGCAGGGCAAATATAAATTGTGTAGTTCCATGTTGAGTGCCTGGGGCCAGTTTTGGTGAAATATGAAATTTAAAGAACTTAGGAAGTCCCACCCCTATGGACATGACATTTGCAGCCCACGTGGCCTCTCTCAGGCAGGCTCCACTCACTGCCTGATGTTTTCCTCAGCAAACACTCTACATTCTCGGAATCTCCAACTTCCTGGGGTCTCCCACTGCACCTTGTGCTTTACTCTCACAGCTTCACACATCACACTCTCAGGGGCACACTGCAAGGCATCCCAGGCCTTTCTTTTCAATCTAGGTGAAAGCTATCATGAGCCTATAACTCTGGCATTTTTGCATACCTGAAAAACCAGCACCACTTGTTCTCCTTTAAGGTATGCCACCAACTCAAGTGGTAGGCTGGCTTAATTGTGTCATGGCTGCAACAGTTTCTGAGTGCCTGGATCACTGAACTCTGGGAAAAACTTTGCACCTCTGAATGAGCATGTAGCCCTGGGGCTTTCTTTTCAAAGCAAGGTTTTTTTAAAGGAAGTTACTTTCTTAAACTCTTTAGCCTGGTTTAAGTGGAGCCTAGCCATTTCCTGAGATACCCTCAGTGTACCTTTTCTATTGTCTTGATGCAAAGTAACTGACTTGGTTTTATTATATTGCTGAATTTTCCAGCAACCATACTTCCCTTGCCCCAACTTTACAGGTGCTTCCTTTCTGACTAAGCTTCACCTAACTTGACTCTGCTTTTTGCTCCTGATTCTCACTATAAAGCTGGCTAAAAACAGATAGAAGTAGCTATGTTAAAGCCTCAACAAACAGCTGCTTTGAAATTTCCTCCACCTATTAATTTTCTGCTGCCTTTACTGTTAGTCTCCCACAAGTTTTAGGGCATGGGCAAAATGTAGACAAACTTTTTGCCAAAGTGTAAGGCACATAGCTTATAATCCACTTGCCAAAGAAATCCTTGTTCCCAACTGAAACCTTCCAGGCCTGGCCTTCACAGTATATCTTTGTACTTTGTTGTCTTCTGTGCGCTGACCAAGAATTCACATCAAATATGGCTCATAGAAATCTAGGCCTTCTGTAGCCTACTTCTCCAGACTTTTCTAAATTCCTCACACAAACAAGTTCCAAAGGCCTCTGAACTACATGATAATGTAGTCACAGAAATGACCCCATTGGCAGCATGCATTTTCTGTATTATTTAGCTTTCCTCTCCCTGGGACAAAATGCCCAACACTTGCAACTTAAAGGAGGAAAGGTTCATTTTGAATCATAGTTTCAGTGGATTCAGTCCATAGTCAGCCATTTCAAAGGTTAAAACAAAACAAACATGGTGGAAAGGTCTGGCAGAAGATAGCTGTTCGGGTCACGGTGACCAGGAAAGGGGGTGTGGGGAGAGAGAGAGAGAACCAGGGAGGGAGATATGCCATCCTAACCCATGCCTTCTGTGACTTACCTGTACCTAACTGGCCCCACTTCCTAATATCACACTTAACTGTGAATTCATCAATGAACCAATCCATTGGTTAATATAAAAGCCCAATGAACCAATCACTTTCAAAAAGCCTCATTTCTCTTAAAGCCCCACCTCTGAACATTATCCTTTCAGGAACATTTTAGACCTAAAACATAACACCATCTTCATATGATGTTCTTTTCTGTGTGTCTGCTTGTGTCTCTGCTCTTCATATAACAAGGATGCCATTTATATTGGATAAAGGTCCAAACTAATTCATTATGGCCTCAGTTTAACTTGATTACATTTATATGACCCTATTTCCAAATAAGGTCAAATTCATAAGTACAAACAACCTTTTTGGAACTACAGGGTAAACTATAATTCTTTTGTTTGTTTTTTTGTTTGGTTTTGTGAGACAGGGTGTCACTTTGTAGTTTAAGCTGGCCCTGAACTTACTATGAAACTCAGGTTGGCGATCCTCCTGCCTCAGCCTCCAAGTGCTGGGATTACAGGCATACACCACCACATCCAGCTTTGTCCTATAATTCTTAACTGTGGATTATGGCAGAGAAGAAGGATTGATCATGCTGGAAGATGTCACAGGGACACTGAAAAAATCAACTCTGGACATGCCTTATATTTCTAAATTTTTAAAATATAAGCTGTTTATCAATGCATTTATATATGAATAGTTGTATTTGAAGTAACAATATTTTAATTATATTAAGAATACGACACATCATATTCAGAGTATTATGAAGTCATTAGAAGTTTCTAAGTAAACGAGTAACCTAATTAGATATTTATTTTATAAAAATTGCAAAATAAATTTGAGCCTGTCTTCTAAAAGTTCTTTCTAAAGTTCTAATTTACAGTTGCCTCTATTGAGTTTCTTATCATTTTATTCATCCATAAAATACCAGTTTTAAAAGTACTCTTTGCCCCTCCACTATTATCTATCAAGAACATCAAAATAATCTTCCTAAAATAGCACCTAACAATCCACATTTCATATAAAAAGCCTTCCATAACTCCTCCATTACTTAAAGATAAAGTTCTTAAAGCCTTCTTAAATCCTGAGCTCAAACTACATTTTCAGAATTAAATCCAAGAAAATTCATGTTATGTTAAATATCATAGATCATAATTGAGTAATGGTTTATAATTGCAATTATAATATAAAACTATAATAGCAAAACTATAATAGCAGTTATTAACAGTAATTTATTAGAGCAAATGCAGAAGTTAGGCATTTAAAATTAAGCATATTACACATGTCTGGTTAATGCTTTCCTAAACTGATAAAGAGGAGCAAACAGGAATAAATATGTTTCGCATTCCCAGAATTCCTGTTTGTATTACTTTTTACATATTAATGATTGACTAGCAACTAAAGTCAATTGCAACTAAAAGATTATCACAGATGCTGTTTTAGAAAGCATCTTGTACAGACACTTTGTAGAGCAATGTATGCATTATCTCATTTAAACCTAACAGTAAATATGTGTCAGATTATTACTCCCTACATTATTAAGAAATTTGGGCTTAGAGTGATTAAGTTACTTGCTCATGACCTTGCATTTGAAAGGACAGCAGTAGTGTTCAACAAAGCTTTTCAGTACAAATTGTAATCCTCTGTTTCATTCCCCCCAAAATTCCTTTCTTCTCTTAAAAAGACCATGTCAATATTAGTGCCTTCAGCTTCTCCAAAAGGTCCAGTCCTAGGATTCTGGATAACTTCGAGTAACTATAATTGTCACTCCAGTAGTAGTGTAGGTATATGTAGTGGTACCTCTGCACTCATTATTAATCATTATTCTATCTGAATACAGTAATTAAAGTACAGTATTATTTTCCATGTTCATTCCCAAATGATAGAAACTTAAGGTTTGGATTTGAAAATGAAGATTAATGAAGCAGAGACTTTGTCTCTTCCTCTTGCAAGTCATCATCCTTATATTAATTATTTATTTTAAAAAGGATTCTCTCTCTTTCCAAAAACAAAGTATTTAATATCTTTCATTGAATTTTGAAGAAAATATACTTTCAAAAAGAAAAATGAACTACATGACTCATTTGCAGAGGAAATTACAGTGGTGTGTTAAATGCTTTATTTGGAATGGAAGTCTTCAGACAGGGGCAATAGAAAATAGAAACCTGAAGCAAATGACAAATTATTTCTTCTCAGTCATATATTTGATCATGAAGAGCAAATACACTATAGCTTATTGTCACTGTTGTTTTGCTAAGAAGGTAATGAGCTAGAGAAAGGTTAGATTGCACCATACGTATCAAACCGTTAAAAACAATCACAAGCAAGGAGTAATGGCATTGCAGTCAATTCTGAAGCAAATTTTTTTAAAAAACATAATTCTATATATACTGAAATGGCTAATCATGGAGTCAATCTGAGTTTTTGAGGGAAAAAAAGTTCTCAAGAGGTTTCATTGAATATTCTTTTAAGTAGAAGCATACTGCAGACAATGCATATTTTACAAAATGAGCATTTGTGGAAACCCTGTGCCGAGTAAGACTATAACTTCTCCAATAGCATAAGCCCATTCTTTGTCTCTAAGTCACTCTTTGGTAATTTTCATAATATTTTAAATTGTTATCATTATTTTTCACCTGTTATGGGATAAAACTCAGGGCCTTCTCACTGAACTACATCCCCAGCCATTTTTATTTTGAATTTTGAGTGTAACTCTTGCTAAATTGTCCAAGCTAAGCTTAAACTTGTGCTACTGTGACCATTTTACTTAGTAATTTCTAACTTTCACTTACAGTAAGAGATCTGCATTTCTTCTTTTCATTTTAACGCTGAGAGGCCATTGTAGAATTAACTGGCCTAATTTCTATATTGTGGTTAAGATCAAATCAGTCACAATTTTCCCTTAAACCAAAATCTAATCCACAGCAAGTTCCTAACTTTGTTCAAACTGATGAAGCCTAAGAGAGGTCAAGAAGTTGCAGAAGAAAAGTCTGAAGCTGGTAGAGACTGTTTTATGAAGTTCAGGGATAAAAGCCATCTCCCTAATATGAAAGTGCAAGGTGAAGCAGCAGGACTGATTCAGGAGCCAGACAAAGATCTCCAGAGGATGTAGTTTACATCACTGGTGAAAGCAATTACATTAAATTACATATTTTTTAGTGTAAATGAAGCAGATTTATATTGAAAGAACTTGTTACTTGGTAGTTTTATAGAAGACAAGTCAATTCATAGCTTCAAAGCCTCAAAAGACAGTAACTCTGACTCTAATGAGCAGCTAATGCCCCTGAAGCCTTTAAGTGGAGGCAGTGATCATTCACCACTCTGAAAATCCTGGGACCCATAAGAATTACACAGTTTACTCTGCCTGTGCTCTATACGTGGAAACACAAAGCCTGGTTGACAGCACATGTGATTACAACAGGGCTTACTGATTACTTTAAGCCTCATATTGAGCCTCCCCAGGGTGTGGGGAGGGGGGGAGATTCCTTTCAAAATATCAATGCTCATTAGCAATGAATCTGGTCACCCCACAGCCCTGATGGAAATATATGAGATTAATGCTGTTTTTGTGCCTGCTTGTCCAATCTTCATTTTATAGCACATGTATCAAGGAATAATTTTGACTTTTAAGTGTATTTATTTATAAACTACATATGGTAACATCATGGCTGCATAAATAACGATTCTTTTGTTGGATTTGGTCAAAGTAAATTAAAAACCTGGAAAGGATTTCCCATTCCAAATGCCATTAAGAACATTCATGATTCATGAAAGGAGGTCAAAATATCAACAATAACAGGAGTATGGGAGAAGTTGATTCCAATCTTCATTGGTGACTTTAAGAATTTGAAGACTCCAGGAGAAGAAATAATTGTAGATGCAGTGAAAATATCAAGACAACTAGAATTAGAAGTAGAGCATGAGATATGATTGAATTGCCACAATCATAAAACTTAATGCATGAGGAGTTGCTTCTTGTGGGTGATCAAAGGTGGTGGTTTCTTGATATATAATCTGGCTAGGCATGGTGGCACACCCTGTGATCCCAGTACTCAGGAAGCTGAGGGATAAAGATTGTCAGAAGTTCAAGGCCAGCTACATAGTGAGTTTCAAGCTAGCCCGACCTGTGTAGTAAATCTTTGTCTCAAAAAATTTTAGAAAATGAGAAAAAATATATCATATGGTGAAATTTTGAGAATATTATTGAAATGACAACAAAGGGTTTAAGATAGTTTAAAAACATAAGAGTATTGACTCCAATTTTAATATAAAGTCTATGGGATCAATAGCATCACATGGCTCAGAGAAATCTTCTGTGACAAGAGTGAATCTAGGCAGCAAATTTCATTTTTAACTTATTTTAAGAAATTGCTGCAGCCAAGCTAACTTAAAGCTAGCACCATCCTAATAAAGCCAGCCACCATCAACACTAAAGCTTACTGAAGGTCATTGTCATTTTTCATTAAATACCTATGTTTAATAATTATAGTTATGTTTAATAATAAAACATAATTTTATATTGCTTTATTATAGTATTCATTTTATGGCAATATTCTGCAATATCTATTGGTTTGCAATATATGTAAGGCATTACTATACTATGTTTCTAAATAGCCCAGGTTGTAAATATTCTAAATAAATCGCTAATGTAGTAGTGTGTGTGTTTATGTGTGTGTGTGTGTGTGAGAGAGAGAGAGAGAGAGAGAAAGAGAGAGAGAGAGGGAGAGGGAATGAGAAAAAGAGAGAGCGCTAGACCTGTGATATGAAGTATAAATTAAACAAGAACAATCCCCTGTACTGGCAAAAAATGATAGCCTATTGGTTCCTAAGTCCTTAGTATAGAAACATCAGTTCTTAGATTTCCATAGGTTCTCTTTCTCTCTTTCTGTATTACATATATCATATTTATGTGTTAAAAATTATATTAGCTTTTCTTTTTTTGTACTAGGAATTGAACCCAGGGAGTACTGAGCTATATCTTCATCCATTTGCATGTTTTTATCTTGAGACAGTTTCTTTTTTTTTTTTTTTTTTTTATCTTGAGACAGTTTCTTTTTTTTTTTTTTTCATTAAGTTTATTGGTACATTTTAGGTATACAATACAATTACATTCATCATTGGGAACTTGTACCTTTACTTGATGCATCTTGGTTCTTATTTTTTCCCCATTCCCCTGCCCTCCCTTCATCTCCTCCTTTCTTCCCTATTTACAAAGACTTTGTTTCCATTTTTTTCTTTGCTTGTATTTTTTCTTTTCCCTTCTTTTCTTTCCCCTACCCTTCCCACTTCCCTACTCCTTCAGATCTTTTCTTCCTATTTCACAATATCAATTATACATTTTGATCCTTATTTACACATTTAGTTTTTCACACTAGAGAAACTATTTGGTATTTACACATGTGTGTCCTATTTATTTCACTTAAGAGTATGGCCTCAATGTGCATCCTCTTAGCTATAAATGTCTCTATTTACCCATTCTTTATGGCTGAGTAGTACTCCATTTTATTTTTAAGAAAACCAAAAAACACATCATCTTTATCCAGTCTCCAGTTGAAGGGCATTTGGGCTGTTTCCAAGGTTTAGCTATTACAAACTGTGCCGCTATAAACATGGGTGAGCATATGTTACTGTGATATGATTCTTTTAATTCTTTTGGGAAGATACCTAGCAGAGGAATAGCTGGGTAAAATGGAACTTCCAATACCAGTTGTTTGAGGTATATCCATATTGATTTCCACAGTGGTTGCACCAGTTTGCATTCCCACCAACAATGAAGAAGGGTTCCTTTCTCCCCACAACCCACCAACATTTGTTATTGGTTGATTTCTTGATAGCAGCCATTCTTTCTTTGGTGAGGTGGAATCTCAGTGTTGTTTTTATCTGCATCTCTCGAATGATCAAGTGATGATGAACATTTTTTCATATGTTTAGTTGCTGCTTTTACTTCTTTATCTGAGAAATGTCTGTTCATTTCAGATCCCCAGTTTTGAATTGGGTCTTTGTATCTGATTTTTTTTACTTCTTTATATATTCTACATAGTAGACCTTTTTCTGAGGAACAGCTGGCAAAACTTTTTCCAACATTGTAGGTTGTCTCTTAGCTCTGTTAGTGGTTTCTCTTGCAGTGCAGAAGCTTTTTAATAAGATGAGATCGCAGTTGTTGATTCTTTGTGCTAGTTCCCATGCTACTGAGTATTTGTTCATAGAGTGTTTTCCTATTCCAAGGTCTTGAGAGTTCTACCTAACTTATCTTCCAGAAAGTTTAGTGTTTCTGTTTTAATATTTAGATCTTTAATCCACTTCAAATTTAGTTTAGTGCATGGTGAAAGATAGGGGTCTAGTTTTAATCTTTGCCAGGTTGAAATCCAGTTTTTCCAACACCATTTATTAAAGAGTCTATCTTTCCTCCAACGAGGATGGTTGGCTCCTTTGTTGAAGATGAAGTGGCTGAGCATATCTGCAGTTATTTCTGCATCTTCTAATCTGTTCCACTGATCCTCAGGTCTGTTTCTTTGCCAGTACAATGCTATTTTTATCATAGTGGCTTTGTAGTATAGTTTCAAGTTGGGGATTGTGATACTCCGGCCATGTCTCTGTTGCCTAAAATTTCTTTGGCTATTCAAGGTCTCTTCTGGTTCCAAATGAATTTTTGGATTGTTTTCTCTAGTTCTATGAAAGAGATTGTTGGAATTTCAATCAGCATTGCATTAAACCTATATAATAGTTTTGGAAGTATGGCCATTTTTACTATGTTGGTTCTTCCTACCCAGGAAAAAAGGATGTCTTTCCATTTTCTTATATCCTCTTAGATCTCTTTTTTCAGAGTGTTGTAGTTCTCAATGTAGAGGTCTTTTGCTTCCTTTGTTAGATTGATTCCTAGATATTTAATTTTTTGGATGCTATTCTGAAAGGGATTGTTCCTCTAATTTCTCCCTCAGTGAGACATTTATTTGTGTACAAGAAGAGCCAGTTTCTTTAAATTCACCAGGATGGCTTTGAACTCAGAATCCTCCTTAACCTCCCAAGTAGATGGGATTACAGGCATGCACCACCACGCACAATCCTGATAGCCACATTTGAGATTTATCTCCAATACTTCCTGTCAATATTGCTCAAAGTTGCTTAACAGACATGTGACATATACTCATACATCATTTCTTTGCTTTCAAGAGGATAAAAATGATATTTCAGCAAGGGACCAAGGGAAAGTCGGTGATCACAAAAAGTGCATTTTGGTTGGTTGCTAAGACCTTTTGCTTGCCTTTTTTTTTTGCTAAAAAATCAGTATCAAAGAAATATATGAAATATGGTAATGAACAGAGTAAATGTTTATCGTAATTGTCCTACTTAGTTCCATCTATTTTGCTTTTCAAGGGAAGACCTACATACCTCTTCTTGTTGATAAAATTTCTGTTCATACTCTGAAAGGAAATAAAATTGGGCTTTTCATTCCACAAGTATTTCTAATGAATTTGGCCTCTAACTGTGCAGGAAGACATATTTCTCATAGAGTGGAAAAGACTTCATCCTGACCCATCTGGAACATATTGAGTCTATGATGCTAATCTTTGAATCAAAGAAATGCAGTCTTGCATAAGATGGATGGCTCATTTCCTATCTTGTGGATTGGTTTATGTAATACAGAACTAATCTTTTCTTTTCACACTGACTCACTTGCTTTTGTCTTGTGCCAAATAGCACCTTTTGTACACCATACAATGAAACATGAAATAATGGTTTATTTTGAAACTACTGATTGAAAGAAATCAAATGGCACCATTTCCCTGTCTCTAAAAGTTCACACCAGAGCCTAAAGTAGGAAAGCAACATGACGTAGTGTCTCTTTTTAAAGTACGTCTTTGTGTGTGTGTGTGTGTGTGTGTGTGTAATAGTGCGAATTGAACCCAAGACCTTCACACTGAGCTATATTCCCAGTCCTTTTTCTTTCCTTTTTTTAAAAAAAAAAAAAAATTCAGTTCAGGGTCACACTAAATCCCTAAGTTGTCCATTCTGGGCTCTATCTTGGCAGTCCTCCCACCTCAGTCTCCCAGAGTGCTGAGATTATAGGCATGTACCACCATGCTGGTTAGAATGTGTCCTGATACATGTAATGATGGATAAAATTCATAAGTAATTTAGACTAGAACTTGGAGTTACTAGGTCCCTGTCTCTTCTGCTTTGTTTGGGTTTTAACTTGTTTTGTGGAAGAAATTCTATTGAACTATGTCACAACAGATCATGTGAATAACCTTTTTAATAACATTAGAAAGGAATGACTTTTTTCTCATTGGTTTATTTCCTTCTGCATCAGTCACATACATGAGAACTTAATTTAATGGGATCAAATGCTCAATTTTTCATAGCAAGTTAAATTTAGATGTCAAAATATCATTGTGATGGTTATGATGGTTTCAAAACATGAATGAACTTAGCCATACTGAGCTGTATTCATAAAATGTATTACAATGGTGAACTAAATATTATGCATATTTAACACAATAAGATGCATATTATTGTGAACAAGTTATGCCTCTTATTTCAAAATGATCATTGATCCACAGCACATTTTAACCCCAAATTTAATGATCTTATAAACATTCATCTTGTAAATATGACTTTCAATGATAGTACCTAAGAGGAGAAAAACAGAATAGCATTTGAAATATAAAATTCCAGTATTTAGATTGGTACCTCCTTTAGAATTTTTACCTTTCAAAACAAAATAATCTCATATAGACTTTTACTACCAGTGTATAAGTTGGTTAGGGCTGCCTTAGCAAAGAACCACAATTCAGCTGTTTTAACAACAAACATTTATTGTCTCACAGTTCTACAAACAGACTTCTGAGATGAACATATTGGCAGGGTTGCTTTATCTGAGGGGTCTGAAGGAAAATTTGCCCTTCTACCAATGATGGATTACTGACAACCATCAGCGTTCCTTGGTTTGTGGACATAACATCTACATCACTGCTTTTATTGAAACATAGCATCATCCTACCTCCGTCCCTTCAGTCTGCCCTTTGTGCCTGCCTAGTTCTGAGTCACTGCCTGTTTTTAAAAGTGTATCAGTCATATTGAAATAGAGCCCACTCTGATGCCTCATTTTAACTTGATTACATTGTAAAGGCCCTAATTCCAAGTAAAGTCACATTCTGAGACACTAGGGTTGAACATAGCTTTCTCAGGTGGGGATGAGTCCTGGACTTAATACCTAGAGCCTGGGTCTACATAAACTGAAAACAAATGTTGAAGTGAAACCCTTAACAGGCATCCAAAGAGTTCAGAGGCTCCCAAGGGAAAAGGAAGTAACAACCAATATGTATGAGCAAGCGTATTACATATGTGTGTGTGTGTGTGTGTATGTTTTCACAGTAAACAAATTAAACATCTCTTGTCATCTCTCTATGAAGCTCTTAAACTGGATGATTCAGTATATTTTCTGCATAAGATAAGATAGGAAGTCATTCAACAGATATGAAGGCATAAACAGATGGAGCAGCTGTTTGTCAGTTTAAAACACTGCAGATGCTTCTCAACTTATGATGAAGTTATAACTCATAAAACCATTATAAGATGAAATCTCATTAAGTTGAAATGCACTGAACATACCTAACCTACTGCATGCTGCTGCTCGGTAACAGAGGGCCTTGTGGACTATCACTGGTTTATTCTGACCCAGTGGCTGTCTGGGAGCTATAGCTCACTGCTGCTGCCCAGCATCCCAAGTACCATTTCACATAGTGCTATCCCAGTGAAGATCAAAATGCAAAGTATAATTTCTACTGAATGCATATACTCTTGCACCATCTAAAAATTTAAAAAGTTCATCAAATCATCATAAAATGAGGATTATCTATATGCATTTTGAATTTTAATTTCTCCAATATTTTGCATCTACGTAAGTCCAACAATGAAATACTTCAAAAAGTTCTTCAAATATTTATGTAATTATAGATACAATTGAAAGAACGATGTAGGCAAAACATATGAAGAAATGACAGCAAAATTTTTTTCATATTTGGAGAAAATCATCAACTTGTACAATCAAATAACTAAATGAACAACAAAACTAAATAAATATTAAGTAAAAAGGTCCGGGGATTTAGCTCAGTGGTGCTGCCACCTGCCTTGCAAGCGCAAGGTCTCAAGTTTGATCCCCAGTCCCCGCCCCCCCCCAAAAATTAAAACATAGACATCTCAAAGTAAATTTTGTAAAACCAAAGTAATAAGCAAAAACACTAAAGACCATAAAAATATAAAGTCATATCACACAAATGGAAGCAATACAAATAGTTGTGTACTTATTTTGAGAAAAATCAGAAACCACTGGTGTTGCATACCTGCAATCTCAGCACTCAGGAGGCTGAGGCAGGAAACTTGTGAATTGTAGGCCAGCCTGGGCTACATGACAAGACTTTGTCCCAGACCTTGTCTCAGACCTTGTCTCAAAAAACAAAAACCAAACACAATAAAAAAGGGAGAGGGGATAGAGGTCAAAGAAAATGAAAAGACATCTTTGAATGGCTGTTGGAAGAGGTTGTCAATCTAGAATTGTGCATCTAGAAAAAAAAGTCTTTTTAAATAAAAATATTTAAGACATTTCTAGACAAATTCTAGAAAAATCTGTTTTAAGCAGACTGACTCAACAAAAATGCTAAAGAGAGATGCTAAAATTGATAACAAATGATACTATATGGAAATTCAAATTTATTGAAAAAAGTAAAAGCCATCATAGATGAAAAATATGTGGGAAAATGCAAATAGTTCATTTTAATTTTTCTTAAATTATTTGTAAGTTGACATTATTTAAACATAAATAATAATGTAAAAGAATAGTGCTTATGCAGATCTATAATCAGTAGCAAAATGGACTGGGAAGGGGAAAATGGAACTATACTATTGTAGAGTCCTTATATTTTACATAAAGTTGTATGAGTAACTCTAAGGATATTGTGATATATTCGCGTTGTTTGTTGTAATCCTAAGGCAACTCGAAAAAATATATATAGTAGTATATCTAAAAATCCAATAAGTGATTTACAGTAGAATATTAGGTAATCTAATTAATCAAGCAAAGTAAATAAGAAACTAGAAAAGAAATTATAAGTGGTACACTAAAAAAGTCACAAAATTGTATTAAATGTAAATGAACTCAACACTTCAATTAAAAGAAAGATTTTCAGAGTGGTCTACATAAAAGATTACATGCTATTAACAATGACAAAGAAGTTCAAAGATAAAATTATCAGAATATCATACCACAAACCTCAGTAAACCTATATGGCTATAGTAATATCAGGCAAAGTTAAATCAAAGAATATTATCATAAATGAGGTGGGATTTTTCCCAATGAGAAAGGATTGATCAGGATGACAAAAGATTCTAAATGTGTATTAGTTGGAAGAGAACTTCTAAACATGTGAACAGAAATTGGCAATGAAGAAATTGCCAAATCCATAACCAGATTTAAAAATCCATCTTTGGTAGAATAACTAGAGAGGTAAATCAGTAAAGCTACTGAAGATCTGAACTACTGTATCTACCCAGTACAAGTAACTGGTATTTACAGAATACTCCACCCAAAAGAAATACTTAAAATTAATCAGCATAATGCTAAGCAGCCTATTGTTAAATGAGAAATCACAAGTGAAATAATAAAGTATTCTTGAACCATTATGCAAATACCACTTTTTCAAATTTCTGAAAAGTGGCAAAAGTGGTATTTGACATGAAAACTTATAAATGTTTTTATTCAAAACCCAGTAAGAATTAAAATAAAACCTGGGTTTCTACTTTGAAAGCAAATAAAAGAGTAAAATTAAGTTAAAAATTAGAAATAAAAGGAATATAAAGGTGAAAGAAGTCAACAAATACAAAAGAAACAATCAAGAAAATTACCAAAGCCTAAAATTCACTATTTGAAATAACTAGTAAAAACAGATAAATCCCTAACAACTTGAATAGGAAAAATATATAGTACAATAACAAAAGAAAAAAACTGTGACATAGCCACATCATGTCATAAAGTTTGCAAAACCCAATATTACTGACATATTTTGCTAATGAATATCATTTAAGATGGAATAGAAAATGTCTGTGAAAAAAAAGTCTGTGAAAAATTATATTTAGGTGCCAGAATAGCCCAATATCTACAGGAGAAACTGAAATTTTAATTTAAAAAATACTTCCCAGGAAGGTAGTATAAGTTTAGATGGCTTCACTGGTAAATTCTTAGAAGACAATTTATCACATTTAATAAAATTCACTAATTTTACGCGAAATTTTCCCAGAAATAATATGTAGGAAATACTCAAAATATTATCTGAGATCAGCACTATCCTAATAATAAAACCACACGCATACATGAGGAGAGGAAACAAAATCACAAGTCAATGACCAGCAACCCTCATAAACATAGATGTGAAAAACATTCTTAACAAAATCTGAAAAGCTAAATTCTAGTAAAATATGAAAAGAAAAATAAATCGTAGCCACATGGGTTTTATTCCAAGAATTCAAGGCCATTTTACCACTTAAAATTAAGCAGTGTTTTCATCATGATAGTAGAATAAAAGAGAAAAATAACATATGGTCATCTCTACAGATATAGAAGAAAACAATGGACAGATTCAACAAATATTCATGACACCACAGAAAAATCTCAGAAAATTAAGAATAGAAGGCAACTTTGTCAATCTACTAAAAACATCTGACAGCCCCATAACTCACATCATATACAGTGCTGGTGAAGGACGTATTTAACACTTTTCCTATAAGATTTTGGAAAAGGCAGAAACATATGCATTCCTACACTTCGACTCTCATCCTCTCTGTCACACCTCTCATGTTCATTTCTATTCAACCTTATGATAAAAAAATAAAGGGTTCTGGCCTCACTGCCATTTTCACATTAAATATAAACAAGCTTATAAATGCATTATCTTTGCAAAGAACTTTAGTGCTTTAAGGATATACTTACTTGACAGGAGTTGATTTATGTGGTTCTCAAAATACTCATGCTACCTACTTCAAACTGTATGATATTTACTATCTCGGTCATAACTGTATGACAGAACAATTTGGAAAATTGTTCTGGAACCACATTACTAAAAACATGAGGCTTTAAGAAGAATGGAAGAGATGCAAACCAAGAATGTAATGAATTTGTTGTGAGTCTGAGAACTATTGCTGAATTTTCTGAAGTTCTGTTTCCTCATCAACCAGGCAGTGTAAATTTGATGCTTTAGTTATAAAAATACAAATTAAGAAAATGTATAGGAAAGCTTTGGATTTAGCTAATGGTGCTGCTGTCTGCCTCACAAGTGCAAGATACCGAGTTTGAGCCCCAATGCAAAAAAAAAAGAAAGTTTTAAACTATATAGTAATTTTTATATAAGATATAATGAAATTAGAAAGAAATAGAACATTCATTTTCTTAAAGTAGTGAGGTGAAACTAGTATTTATTATAGGACTATGACATTACAAATATTAAGTTACATATTTTATATATTTTCTTTCTTAGATTGAAAAGTAAGCAATTATTTTGAGGAAATGGAAGTTTGAAGTAATTAATAAAGCTGTCTACATATCCATATTATGACAGAGTAGTAACCCCCTTTCCATAGCTTTGTGTTCACCAATTTTGAGTTACCCAAGGACAATTATAGTCCCCAAATATTCAATGGAAATTTTCAGAAATAAACCATTCAAAGCTATAAATTTTGTGTCCTACTAGTCATCTGATGAAATCTCACCATCTTGGTCCTCTGTTCAGGAAATGAATCGTTCCTTTGTCATTGTACCCATGCGACATATTCACCTATCTGTCACTCAGTTAATGAATTGGCTGTCAACATATCCAGAGAACAAGAGCAACTTTCAAATATCTTTTATTATATTATTATAATTATTATGTTATTGTTGTTGATCTCTTATTATACCTAATTTAGAAATTAAAATGTATAGTGGCTATGTATGTCTAAAAACTGTAATATGTATACAGTTTGGTGCTGTCTGTGATTTAAACCATATACTGGGGATCTTCCGATTGTATTCCTCAAAGACAAGAGGTGACTACTGTCATATGTTATGTTGCCACTAACACTTAAGTTTGAGAATTTAAACTTTATGTCACAGTTTACTACTTAGTGAGCTTGTCTTCTAGCTGATTTCAGAGAAGACTTAGTTTCTCCATTAGTAATATGGAAATAATATTTTGCACTAAATTCAATAATGTCAGTATTATATGAGAAATCCCTCTAAAGATGTTAGCATAATGCCTACCACATTATAAGAGCTCAAGAGTTATTAGCTTTATCATTGCTGACATGATGACAGTAATGATTGTGATTATTTTAAAGAGACAAATTAAAGATGCTTGAGGTAGGAAGGGAATCCAAAGGTCTGTCATAGGTTAGAAAGTTTAAAATCTATGTCTCTCCCACCAGAAGCCCTATGTTCTCTGACTCTTTTCATGGTAGGACACACACGAGTCAAACCCTTCTGAAAATCATTGGTAATGAAGCGCATTTTACATATGTTTGTTAAATGTACTGATTTTTAAATTTTCATGGAAAAGTAATTTACAAGGTCATAGAAGGATGAGTTGAAAACACAGCTTCAAAAGTGACAGTGAAGGACATCTTAGGACACTGCTGTGGTAGGATCCAGAACACCTCCCAGTAGTCCATGCACTGAGAGATTGGTCTTTAGCCTTTGGCCCTACTGAGAGGTGATTTGGTCTTTAAAATGTGGGGTCTAATTGGAGGTTTTAGGTCACTGGAAGCATACCCTTGAAGGGGATTACATAACTCTGATCTCTGCCTCTCTCTTTCGTGTACCAGCCATGAGGCCTTAAGGAGAACAGTTTCACCATATATTGCTGCCATGATGACCTGCCTTACCACAGATCCAAAAGTAACATGGCCGTCCAAACATGGACCAAGTCATGCAAAATGGTGATCTAGGCCAGGGATTTAGCTCAGTGGTGCCACCGCCTGCCTCACAAGTGGAAGGTTCTGCGTTCGATGCCCGGTACCCCACTACCCCAAAAAATGGTGACCTAAAAGTAACCTTTTCTCCATTTAAGCTAATTTTCTCAGGTATTTGTTACAATTACAGAAAGCTCAGAAACACAGAAACATAATAGAAAATATCAAAAATGTATGAGTCTTAATAAATATAAAAAATAAACAGTAAGAGACAAAAATCAAAATACTGGAGCTCACTATTTTATTGAACTGAACTCCACAGGCAGTACTTTCTTAGAAATATCTCCACAATTCTTCAGAGACTACCTTCTCCCTAGGTCAAACAGCAGAAGGAAGCACATATGAAAGATTATTTGAGTTGAAAATAAATAAATAAGTTTAACACCTGTCAAAGACAAGATTTCAACTTTTAATCATTAATATTAATAACAGAAATACTTTCTCAATTTTTACCAATAGTGACCTAAATTGTATTTAAATGTCTGAAGAGGATACAATGTGAAGAATATTTTTAAAAAGTAAAAAAAGGTACATTTACTCTAGAAATGTGATATGTCACTTCTAGAGAAAATGTATTTTTATGGCTTAGTAAAAAGCCCTGGAAACTAAGATTTGAAAGAAATTTTTATTTATCCTGAAAATTTAGTTAAGATAGTCGGGTTACTAAGATAATAAAGGTTTCATTAAGATGATCCCATAGTTTGGCATGTATAAAACAGGCATGCGAACAAAGCCTAGGTTTATTTCCAGGATAATTCAGGAAGGAGTTCTGTGGGGCTACTGAATTTATAAGGTGCTAAATTAAAAACTAATAAAGCCTATGTCTGATTACAAATTGTGTGGTCATTATTTTGCAATTAGTGTCACTTATTTGAAAAGTGCTTTCCCAGTATTTAAGATCCTAGCCACACTTTTCCAAAGCATTTCATTCTAACAATTTTGAAAATTATTGCAGAACTAGTCATACTGAACCATATTAAATCAATCTGTACATTAGTGATTGTAGGAGTCAGATTTCTGTTCCGTTTAACATTTACAAGCACTCAGAAGAAGTGTAACTTCAGTTACAAAGTCATGGCGTTTTGTGTCAATCTAAATCTTATGGAAAGATCAAGAGGGCAAACTCTTAAATATGTGGTCCTATCCTATCTCATCCATTAAAAGGGACTCTCAGAGCTCTCCATTCTGACATCTAGTCCAGCATTGCCAACCCTTACCATTACCAACATGCTCAGCTTTACTACTCTATTTTTTATTCTTAAATTGTACTCATCCTATTTATCCTCACCAGTTGTCTATGGAAGTGATCGTTTTATTATTTTAAAATGTATATTGACAGTTGTTTTCACTATATTCCCTCTAAATGGTATTCACATTTCAAAAGATGACCCAGGCTACTATGGTCGTAAGAAGAGTGAAGACTAGGAGCTGTTTGCTGCATGATTTTAAGAAGATGACTGAAGGGAGAAAAATAGTCTGATCTCCACTCTAGTTTGGCATGTGAGGTTGAGGATCTAGCTCAGAGCACTCAGTGAAAAAAAGAAGTGGTCCCTTCTTCCTAACCACCCCAAGCAGTCTTGGGAAAAGGATTTTATACATTGTTTAATGGTGTGACTAAAAGTAAATTGACACCATGCAGGTAGGTAGTAATGTTTGTGTTTCAGTAAAAACGGTTTAAAACTTCTTTAATAGTAAAGGTAAATGGATGAAATCTGATGCTATGGAGAGAAAACAACCACAGAATGCTTTGTCTCAAGAGACAACCTGAGTGTAACACAGACTCTTGAGTTGCAAAATATAGGGGAGAGAATAAGAACAATGGCATCAGTCAATAAAGACGGGTGCTTAAAACCATACTGGGCTTCAGGGCTCCTGAAGAATAATGTCAGCTACCTAAATCCACATCTCTACACACATTTGCCAAACCCATACAGATTCAAAAGGGAAGCAAATAAAACTACCCTCAAAAGTAGCTTAGGGCAACGAACACTGTACATTCATATGTATATTTAAATTAAGAATTAAACATTAAATCCAACAGAGTCACATCTGTAGTCAACACTGAAGCAGAGCCTGACAGAGACTGTACAGAAAAGAGGGAAGCTACTGAAAACCTAGTGATGGCCAAAAGCACATAAAATCACCCCTAAAAGAGAAATACTCATCCAAAGCAGGGCAAATACTCAAAGCATGGCTGAAACATAGTGAGTAAACACAGTACTACTGAGCAATTGAGAAGGGACTTGACTCACAAGATAAGGATCCTATGTTTTTCTCTAATAGAGAATTTAGAAATAAATTGGCTAGCAGAAGGAAAACTGTTAGACAAGAGGAATGGTATTTGGGGAAGAAAAGAGGGAAGGTAATGAGGGGATGGATATAATCAAAATATGTTATATCCAAGCCCAGGCATGGTGGTGCATTCCTGTAATGCTAGCATGTGGAGAGTCTGAGACAGAAGGATAAAAAATTCAAGTCCTTCCTGGACAATTTAGGAAGACCCTGTTTCAAGTAAAAAATATAAAAGGTTGGGGATATAAGTCAGTCTGAAGGCCCTGGGTTCAATTCCCAGTACCATCAAAAAGAAAAGAAAAGAAAAAAATTACATGCATCTATAAAAATGCTACAGTGTAACACATTATTCTGTATAATTAATTCACATACACACAAACATGCAAGTAAAAGAAGAGAATTGGATATTTGCACAATCAAAGTGCTAATCTCCCAAAGATACTTTAAATGAAAGAATTGGAGACCTGATGAAGAAAAGAAAAGAAGTGAATATTACAAATCTGGATATCACAAAGAGTAAAAATAATGAATTATCTCAAAAACAAGTCTTCACTTCCAAAGGATTTAAAATCTCAGTCTTTAAATCTGCATTATATTGCCTCTCTAAATAGGGCACTTGTGAGTTGAGCAACTTGTTGAACTCTGAAGCTCTCTCACCATAAATGAATAGAGCACTGCTACTACCGGATGTGAAGGCGAGATGTTTTGAAATAAGCAATAAAAAGGGTAGCAATATCCATACGAGGCTGTTATAAAATGTTTCATAACAAGAAAATAGAAAATACGAATCAATACATTTAAGTACCTTAAAACCTAGGGAAAAAAACACAAGGCAAAGGAAAAATTCAATTTGGTACCTAAACTTGAAAAGAAATATTGTTAAGCAACAATTGTAAACACGAAGGAATAACCTTAATAAGAAATATCAATACTCAGCAAACAGTAAAGGCAGGAATGTATAAAATGTCAGAGAAATTCGGGAAGGAATTTTTAGTACAAGTGTGTGTTACACAGTATTTGCTTTCCAGTTGAGGAAGTGGCACATGTGTAGAACACATGTTCATTCCTTCCTTCATCCTGTCTCTCCCCTCTATTACCACTCCCTCCATCTTCTCTTCTTCTCCTTTGAGAACAATCTATCTCCCTACTTATTTTAAAATACTTTTTAAATTTAGTATTATATCAGAAATATTCATTTACATTATTGAATGTCATTCTGATTTATTTTGATAATCATATATTTTCTCTTTTTCATACACACTGTGTTTTTCCAAATGTTCATTAATCACATGGTACTGCTGTGAATTTAGCTAATGTTGGAAATTTGTGGGTGTTATGATGAACTGAACCCTAAAGAGCAAAGACACAGAGCAGTCCTTTAGTGTCAAACCCAGTGTGGTGGAGAACAGGTAACATACTTCTAAAAGAATTATGTTGAATTAAAAATCAGATTGAATTCTTAAAAATGTATCAATTAATTGGAACTTAACAATATACTGAAAACCAAAAAGAGGAGAACAGAATTTACTTGACTCATACAACATATAAATACTCCCATTTTTCCATCAGGAATGTTGTACCTCTGAGGAGGATTTTGGGGAAAAGATGAAGGTTTCCTTCATTTTTTTGTCCTTTCATTACCTTCCCTAAATCACAACAAATATCAAAGAGCAAATTAGTGAGTAAATGAATTGATAAGCCAATCAATGTATATTTTCAAAGAGAAAGATAGTATTTCTATATTTTCAGAGTCTTCCTCTCTAATGAATCCTAAAAAGTTTAAAATTAAGATTCAAACACAAAATATTATTTTGAAATTGTTATTTACTCTATTATTAAATAACCTTTACTAGTAACTTCATCCCCTGCTGTTAATAACTCTTTAACTCTATGTTATAATTATTCTGATGTATTTATTTACACATATACACATACACACACACTTTCCACTTTCTAGAAATGCAGAACACACATATTCTAAATTTTTCCATACGCCTTCATATTAACTTCAAACTTTACAATTGAAATTATTCATGTATGTTATGAACTAAGGCAGAAAACACTTATATAAATTATCCAGGAGTTTCTATTTGTGTAGAATAAAAGGAATACTTTGCCAAAGACAACAAATTTAGAAGAGGCAAAGCTGTTCATTATCGACATTATATATCATGGAATTATTAAAAGTTTGAAATATAATCACCTAAAAAAGTAAAGTGAATCACAAATAAAATGTTCAGTTTTAAAACTCGAACAAAAACACATACATATTAAACTGAATGAAGATACAGAATTCTAGTAGAATTATGAAATGTATGGCATAACAGATCAAAAGCTACGATAAGGCATACTTATTAAATAGCAATTACCACTTGAGTTTCAGAATGTCACATCAATAAGTCCATCTAATACACCTATGTATTACATTAGGAATTTTGAAATTAGTATTTGAGAATATTTAGCACAAACTGAATAAAATTTAGTTTACTAAATTATCTATGTCTTTTTATTTAAAAATTTTGTGCTCAGTTTTGGGGGAAAAAATAGTACATTCTGACTGTGTTCAAAGAATAGCAATTATACCATGTCTGAAATCTATCTTGAAACAACTTCTGTGTAAAAGGTGTGATTTTGTGTAGTTTAAACTGGACTGCAGGATCAGTCAGTTCCCAATCAAGATCCTGGGTCCTGCACCATCTAATCAGAAAGGCTACTCCAGAGTCAGCTTCTACATCTCCAGTTATCTTGAACAATGCCAGAAATGTTTCAAAGAGGTAAAATAAACATGAAGAATGATTTTCATATATAAAATTAGTAGCTGGTTAGTGAGAAGAATGCGTGTTTTTAAAAGCTCCCTTGGGCCAGGGATTTAGCTCAGTGGTTCCACAGCCTGCCTCGCAAGCACGAGGTCCTGAATTTGATCCCCGGTACAAAAATAAATAAATAAATAAATACCTCCCTTGGTGAAATATTTTTTGAAAAGTGGGTGGTTTAATGATGGTGGAGATTCTCCCTAAATGTAAAACCTTATCAGACTCTTCAACTTGTATCCTTGAAAAAAAGCGTCAGATACTCTGTTCCATTATTGGCTCTGAGGATTCTTGATTGGTTTAAAATCAAGATATTTTGCTAGATGATTAGACAAATACAGTGTTAGAAAAGTATTGCACTTACTGTTGAAAAGGCTTTTATGAAAATTTGATTTTACACCTCAAAACTCCAAAGCTAGGATTTATTCGACCCCACAGAGCAAACTTTGGGCCTGTTAAGTGCCTGTGTAGGTGAATATGCTGTGGGGCTCTTTCATTTTGATCTGGTAGTGAATTCCCAGAAGAGTAGCTAACCCTTACCAAGAACAGAATGCAGACTGCTACCTCTGTTTGGCAAACAAATAAGTAAATAAATAAGCATGCTTAATAATTGCATTCTAACAAGATTACACTGCTTTTTAGCAGGAAGTAATGTGGAAACATGGATCTTTATTGATCCCATTCTTACTTTTTTCAACAATAAAGCTTCCTTTAAAAAATATTTCTCTACATAATATTAGGTTACCTTGAAATTAATACCACAGAAACGAAGGGACCACTTAATGCCTAAATATAGTGTTTCTTTAGTACTGTGATCTCACATATTCTCTAACCGTTATTACTGTGGGACTGCAAAACCTTGTAATCTTAGAATTCTTGTAGCCCTGACTGCAATTAAATGTGAGCTAATGATTAAGAAGCTTGTTAGTTCTGGGAAGCTAGATAAAATTTGTAACAGACACAGAGTTTTAAAGGTAAATTACTCAACTCCTTGTTTGCCCGGAGAACGGACGTTCCCGGACCCACTATCTGTAGGACAATCCATCAGTGTGTCTGCCGACCATCAGTACGTGACAGTCGTGACCATTAGTGTGTGTGTGCCAACCATCAGTACGTGACAGTCGTGACCATTAGTGTGTGTGTGTGTGCCAACCATCAGTACGTGACAGTCGACCACTAACCCTTTCTTTTCTCTTAAATGTACATGTTAACCTCCCCCTCAACCCCCTATAAAAACAGCCCCAGACTCTGAGCCGGGGCCTCTCTAAGCTACTTTGCTTTGGGAGTGCCGTCTGGCCAGACTAATAAAGGTCTGTTTTACTTTCCAACTTGTCCGGTGTGTTCCCTCCCGGGTGTTCTTCGCTGCAGTCAGCTCCTCGGAGCGTTTGGTAAGGCCCATGGTCTTACATTATTTCACCCAAAGTTAAAAATGACAATGGATAGTTATTCCGTAATTTGATGACATTTAATATTCCAATCATTCTATTAAAAGCTCTATTTATTACCAGAGTTTCATTTTACCAGGGAAAGAAATTTACATAAAGGATTTACTTTTCCTGAATTTTTCTGTGCATCACAATAAACTGATGAAACCAATTAAAATACTATTGAGGATTTTCCTAAGAATCAATTTAATAACCAGAGATTGTGAGAGAAAAGCGTGATTAAGTTGACCCATAATACTCAATAGTATATTGCCTATATTTCTTAGATTGGAGACCCAGTTTATCTTATTTAACCAGTCTCAGTATGAAATAAAGTTGTCGAAGATGAAAAAATTTCTAAGTTAGATGTAAATGTCTTTTTTATGAACTTGTACATTCCTGTCAACTGCATCTCTGAAAAAGAATATTTTATTATTGCAAAATGAAGAATAATATAAAAATTAAAAAATTAAGTAATTAGGTAACATATTCAGGGTAGTACAGTGAAAAGGACAAATGTAGAGTTTGGTGAGTGAGCAATAATCTGCAATAATCTGTATTACATATTTAATACAAACAGGAAAACAAACATATTTTATGCATATAAATGAAATAAAGAATGTTTGTGGAATACAACTAAAAAATCTTATTTCACCTCTTCCCAATACAAGAATAATTTCATATTTAAAAGAAATAAGTACTATTCTTATAAATATTTCAAATTACTTATATTATTTGAAATTTATAATTTTAAAGGTATTAATTTAAAAAGGTAAAAGTAAAAATAACAGTAATTAAACATAGGTTTTAAAAATTCAAGTTGAAACTTTGAATTTAATCCCATCAGTCAGGACAAGAATTCTTCAACTTTTTAAACTTTCTCTGGAACATAAAAGCAGTCCACAAAAGAATTAAACACAAACCTATCAACTGAACTTGACTGCAGTTATCATACAGAATTAAATTAATTGTCTTGCAGACTCATTAAACATTTCTAATTATTTTGACAAATTCTAGGAGTGTTAGGCTGATATCAAAAGACCGAGGGAAGTGAAGAAATCTTCATAAATAAAAATGATTGATTAATTAAAACTGGTGGAAAAATAGAAGTGCTATGCATATAAATGAGAAACTAAAGGAATGTCAGATCATTTACAAGGTAAAAGTGGTGCTAAAATAACCACATTTGTATAGTAATATGTATATATTTTTGGCATAAAAATATATGAGAGACAATATCTCAACTATTTTCATTAATTTTCACATTAATGGTACAAAATTGTTCATTTTTACCCGAACTATACAAATAAAAACCCAATTTCTAAGATAAACCCCTAACTTGTCTTTTGATCTCTAGTTTATGCCACAGAATCTATACCTTCCTTAATGCTGCTTACACGGTATTTCATTGTTGTGATAAAATGCTCTAACAATGGGTGCACTCTATCAGCTTCTAGCTTTTTCACAGAAAGACTAACAAGCTTATAGACAATATCAACTGTGGCTACTAAACAAACTTGCCCCGAATAAAAAAATATTCTAAACAGTCCTCTTTGGGGATGGAAAAGTGTGTTATTCTTGTAAAAAATATTAGGTCATGTAATAATTTCACAATTAATATTGTTTATTGCAGCAGATATTCATTCTGCCAAGAGAAGCCATTCCTTTAAGGTATGACCCAGAAGGAAGCATTACACAGATATGCTTCAATAATGGGAACACAGCTACAAAGTGACTGGTGGAAGTTTTCCCTTTGGTGACCAAAAGAAAGAACCAGAAGAGCTTATGTTGAATTCATTATTACCTCTAGCATCTTTGTTGCATGTTTAAAGTTTCTACAGAAATGTCTTTGAGGGTTTAATTCTAAGGCAAGTGAGGTCTAAATATAGAAAGTAAAGCCGTAAAACAATGATGGACACATAGAGACTCATTTTCCTGAAGACTTTGTAACAATAGCATCACTATCTTAAAATGAAACTAAGATGTGAATTAGGACTTTCCTTAGGTTCTTAATTTAACTCCTCAGAATTTGGAAATTGAGTACAATGAGCAATTCCTATTGAGGGTAAAAAAAAATTTCTTGTAAGAAACTTTTCCAATCCAAATATAGGAATAATTCATTGCAAATGTTGGTTGTATGTCTGTCATATAGAAGCATGGCTGTGTGCATGTGTGTCTGTAAACTGAAGACCTGATACATTTAGAGAAATAGCCAAAATCTAATGCCACCAAGACATGATGAAATTCAGGGAAAAAAAAAAACATGTTTTGATGAATATCACAAAATATTATATGGAAATCACTTTGGTTGAGATTATATATTTCAAATTTTTCGTAATATCCAGTTTTAGCTCTTTCCTTTCTAAATAATTTAAAGCATTTGGAGAGCATCCAGAGCATAGAAATTTAAATGATTAGTAAGTCAACACAATGTCTTTAGTGATAAAAGTAGAAAGCCAAATTTGTGTAACTTGGCAAGGAAAAAGCAACATTTATAAATATTTGAAAAGTGTGAAAAGACAGAAATAAACACAATTACTTAGCATAGCTTGTAGGAATATGACATAAAAAGAAAAATAAAATTTGAAAGAAAAATATAATTTCTGTTACTCTGAAAACACATTTTTAGCAAAAATGAGAGGAAGTAAAAGATAATTTATATTTACTAGCTTTTATTTCATTAGAATAATTGGTGAAATCTTTCATTAATTGATAAAATAATGTTCATTGAGTAAAAGTCTTGAGGACTCATGACAATTATAGGAATAACTGTAATAGCTATAACAATCTGGCAAACATTGTCCTAACACATTTAATTTTTATAATAACTCTATGAAATAGATATTTTTATTGTCCTCATTTTATATGCATAAAGAAACTCATATAAACAGGTTAAATGCCTAATGACTTTTTCTTGCTATACTATTAAATGTCTGTAATATTAATGTATTAGATATGACTAATAATCTACAATTCATATCTACTATACACTCTCAGTCATAAAATAAGGGATGGGTTTTGGTTACTTCAAAATAAATATTTTCATTCAGTAGATTTGTTTGGAATTAGATTATGCACATATGTTCATACATAATTGATTTCATAACTCACACCAGGAACATATGCTAATATGAAAGATGCTTCCATTATTTACTCTTTAAGTATCCTTCAAATTGGTATCTATGGACCATGTAATCAATTAAAGCCCTCAGTCAACAAGATTTATTACCATACAAAATTTTATAGTAAAAGACTCATACTAAGCTCCGGGGATATAAAAAAGAAAGAGCCTATAAGGGCCTCTGATTTCATGGGATATACAGAAAAACAAGACTGTATGATCTCACTCATAATGGGAACATGTAAAAGTTGATCTCATACGAGTTGAAACTAGAAGGGTGGATACTAGAGGCTGTCATGCTAGGAGAGGGGAAAAGAAGTCAAACTAAGAGTACAATGTTATTGTTTCATAGAAGGAATAAGTTCTGGTGTCTTGTGGCTCAGCAGTATTGTGGTTACATTACTAACACTAATGTATTACGTATCTCAAACTAGATATGAGAGGAATTTTTGTTCCACTATAAGAAAATTATGAAATTTTAAAGTGATGAAATGCTAACTACCCTGAATTAATCACTATAGGATGTGTACATGAATTGAAATATCACACTGTATTTCATAGATATGTATAAATATGTCGATCATTTTTTATTTAAAAGGGGGAAGAACAGTTCATAAATAATCAGAATGTATTAGCAGAAGTTCTCCAGAGAAACAAAATCAATAGAATACATAGATAGATTAAATATTTACAAAGGAATTGGTGTAAGAAATTATGGAGGTTAGCAAGTCCTAAATCTGTAGGGTGGACTGAATACCAAGGGACAAGAAAGAGCCAATGCTGCAATTCCAGTCCAAAGGTCACAGTCACAGAGCACATGGAAGGGTCAGTTCTCCAATTCAAGTCTGAAGAAGGATGGAGGAGGGAAGGTTCAGCCAGTTTGTTGTCAGGCCATTCAGTTAACTGGATGGAGCTAGCCAACATTAACATGGCCAGCCTGCTTAATTCAAAGTTTACTCACTTAAATGTTAATTTCATCCCAAAATGCTCTCACCAAAACACCAAAAATAATTTTTAACCAAATATGTGGGCCCTACAAGGCTTAACTATGTTGTCACAAAATTAACCCTTACTCACTGAAATATGATCTAGAGTTTCGGGATTTTAGTAGTCAAGAAGTTTTCTTTTAAGACTTGATGTTAAAGCTGAC
Source organism: Heterocephalus glaber (assembly GCF_000247695.1). The sequence goes on from NW_004624840.1 coordinate 4,339,186, forward strand.
ATACAGATAATCAAAAGTGAACACCCATAGGGCAGCCAATGAGATAAGAAATTCTCTGTGAAGAGATTGAAATGGTAAAACAATGAACAGAGAAAAAGCCTGTGTGACTCAAGGTCTGGAGAAAGGACAACAAAAGGTGGTACCTGAAAAAAAGTCAGAGGAAGCTGATGCAGAGTATGACACAGTCTAAATTTAATGCTGAATGGGACTGAAAGACTCCAGGTGGTTTCCAGTTGAAGACAGCTGCTATATCCATGAAATCAGCATTGGTCCCTGCAGGATTCTCCCTCACAAGCAATTTGTATTGCTTGAAATAATATTCCAATATACATGATCAGTAACTCGCAGCTCAAAGATATTTATTGAGCATGTAATATATACCAATGACTTTTTAATCACAGGAGAATCAAAGAATCATGAGCCATCATCCTTATTCCCAGTACATTTCAATACCAAGCATAGAGAATAATACCAGAACATAATCTTACTTTGTAAAGATGATTTGTAAGTAAATATGTTATATGGAAAGCGTCTGAGTGGTGCATGAAATCACTAACTTTAGAAAACTATTCACGAATCTACACATGCAGACAAAAGGAAGATACAACTGTTAGGCATAAATACATTTTTGTATTTATTGATAATAATTTGAGTGCCTTTCATACAGTAATGAATTTTACTCTAAGACTGATTATGAATATCTGAATGGGACAAAAGAACATTTTCTCTTAATACAATTTAAACTACATCATGCCCATAATGAACCAAGCTAAGATACCAACATAACCTGAAAATTTAAGTAACAATTCCTGCATTTGATGTTCTTAACTTTTTTTTCAAGAAATCGAACTCAAGACTGCGGTTGCCAGGCAGGCACAGTGCCACTGAGCTACATCCCTGGCAATTCCTGCATTTGAAATACAGATATCTGCTCTCAATTAAACCCCCCCCATTTAATAAATATCATAATAATGAGAACATACTCAGGTGGTTTTTAGGTATTGGTTTTTAGGTTTTTAGGTAGTTATTTTAACTATTTTATAAGGCATTATCTTCTGTAAAAAGTAATCTATTCCAAAAATAGAGAAACACATAGAGACAAATACGAATATTTTGTACTGACCTCAATAAAATATAAGTGCTTCTTTTTGCTTGTTTATAGTTGTTGAATCAGCACTCCTGTTTTTCTGTATATTGCCTTCCCAAATTCCAAATTATTGCAGGACTAGGGCTTAAACTTCACATTCATAATGTCTTCTGAATATTCATATAAATTGCCCCTGAAAGCAGTCTCATTAAAAAGGACCTGAATAATAGTCCTTGTAAAGCCCTTTAAAAATATGAACCTTGTGTAAATGCTAAGTAGCATTTTTATTAGTGTTAAACATTAAACAATAGCAGTGGGACTAATAAATTTAGATTTATGGCATAGCCAAGGAAGAAAATATTTTCCTAAGGAGCATCAAAGGACAGTAAAAGGAGAATCAAGGAAACAAAACTTCATGACTCTACAGCACAGGAAAACACTGTCAAGAATATGCCATACTTTATTTTAAGACTCTATCTGGTATAAATGTTAATGCCAATGAGAATGATTAAAGTCATGGAGAGAAGGGGGAAGAATATTTAAGCAATTTGAAAATGTAGACCCAGTAAAGGGAAACTTCAATCAGATCATTAGTCACCTCGTTTTCATAATGAGAAGTCAATATTTTATTCCAGAAGAAAAGAAAATGCAACAATTTCATGCAGTTCACCATCTTGTAGTAAAAAAAACCAACTTTCTATAATCCTCTAAAAAAAAAAAGTTAAAGTTCCCTCTCTGCTATTCCTAGATTCAACCAGCAAAAACACTATTTCTCTCTAAATCTCCTTTCCTCTGTTCATCACAAGCAGTTCGACCTTTTAGATAGCTACTTGTATTCAGAGAGTGAGTTAAGTTGTTTTCATCTTGTGGCTGGACAATGATCCACTGATGATGACAAACTTTTTCCAAACTCTAAGCTGAGAAAATCCTTTATTTGCAATTGCTGAGATACTGAAATGTAACACAGGAGTTAGGACTTCTGATTGTCACTGGACTGCTGGCCTAGATTTCACCTAACAGTAAATCCTTCTTAGGTCCTTCAAAGGACAATGAAGAAGATTCCAATTCTCACAGACATGACCCTTGTCTGTGCACTCAAAACTCTAGACCTTTTAAATGTCAAACATTATGGACTGCAAAGATGTATAATACAAAAGGTAAGGGAATAAGGGGTGGGTGGAGGAGGGAGAGACGGAAGGGAAAATTGATGTAAAAAGAAATTAAGATGTGTTGTGTACATATGTCAACTTCCTACAAGAAAAGTAAAATTATGTACTACACATATGTACTAACAAAACAAAAATTCAAGTAGTGAGAGAATTCTTTAAAAATCAAACAGATGGTTATCTCATTAGAGGTCAAATCCACACTAGGAAATTTATTTAAGTCAAGTTACAGTATGTGCCAGCTCATGAATTCAGAGTTATCATTATATTTTTAAAATGTAACACTGTGTAGGAGCAAGCACAAGTGAAAATAATAGTCCATGTATCTCTTTAAAAATTCAGCAGCTTCATTTACTCTGATCTCATGGAGCCTTTGTCAGGACAAACTTAGTTTGTGCCAATGGGTCTGTTTAGATTTTAGGGAGGAAAGATTAAAGCTCTGTCCTTTCTCTAGTATTATTTCCCAGGAGTGTAGAACTGTTCATTACACTCTAAGAAACTTTCAGTGTTCCTATATCAATAATTTTTTCATGCCTAAAAACCTGGTTTTAAAGTTTGGCCTTAGAACTCCCCATTGTTGTCTTAGTTGCTTTCTCATTCCTGAGACATAATACCTGACACTCACAAGATAAAGGAGGAAAGACATTTCAACTCACAGGTTTTAGAGGTTTCAGTCTATAGTCAGCTGACTCCAAGGCAGGGTGGCAGCACCGAGGAGCAGCACAGAGAAGAAATCGCCCATGGCAGAGAAGACAGGAGGCAGCAAAGCAAGAAGCCTACCTGTCTCTTTGGTCTTATCTAGGCTACAAGCCAATTGGAGGGTGCCACCCACACGTGGCAGGCCTTCTCATTATCTACACCCAGAACTATGCTAAACCAATCAGTGGGCTAATGCAGTTCCACACCACACCCTTAATCCCAGTATTACATACCTGTGATGCAGCCACTTCTAGTGATCTGGAACTGTTTAAAATTGTGTTGTGCTGCCAAGCACCTTCAATTCTACCAAGACACAAAAAGCGTGGATGAAAATGTAACTTAAAGATAGGCAAGAGATCACATGGAAAAAGCTTAGGCCCTGGATACAACTGTTAAGCTGGTAGAAAAGCCTGAATCTGTCTAATGTGAAACTCCTTAATTACTGAGTAAATGATATTCACATTATTGAACATATAATTGCTTCTTCTCACATTCAACTAAGATGTTATAAGATACAAGTCAAGAATTTAGATAAAGAATGACAGCAAATCTAAAGAAAGTTAAGGAATAAATGATAAAGAAAAGAACAGAAAATTTTTCTGCTAAAGTGGAGAAATAAGAATATTAATAGATCCAAGTATTCTATCAATGAAATCTGTATTTACTCTAATTAGAATAAATAAAAATAGTCAACAATTTTTATGAACAAGAGTACACTACAAAAAATAACTGTTTAATATAAGAAAGAAATATAAAATGTTCTCAGATACAATATGATGTCAACATAAAAGTAACTTTAAATAATGGAATTACAAAATGTATATAAAGAACTTTCATAGAGTACAGTACAAATGTTTTCAAAAGATGTAAGGGGAAACAAAAACATAAAGATACATTATTTTTTCATATATGAGTTCTTTCAAACTCACAAGGATGCTGCCTTCATAAACTTAAAATTGACCCCCATCAAAGTCACAAATAAAAGGACAGCCTCTATGACACTGAAAGCTGACTCATTATCCATAAAGAAAAAATCAAGATCCAAAAAGTTTGCTTCCAATGCTGGACCAAAAAGTTTGTTATATTTTAAATTATAGCTGGAAATGTTATTTCTAAAACTTCATACTTTTTAGTTGTGATTAAAGTTGCTTTATAAATTAAAAGTCATACACATATATATCTCATTGTAAATATGTAATTCATTTTGGTTTAAAATCACCAGACTATCTAAAAGAATAAGTGTTTTCTCTTTGCATCATGAACTTCTTATTTATCATTTAAATGAAGCTGTTTTGTGACAAAGTGAGCCCTTGTTAATGATTGATTCCATCACTAGACTCACTGCCCTAGAACAAGATGTCCAGTAGAGTCACTATGCAGCAAAACTTTAAGGAACAAATTATTCCTAAATCTGTTTGTGAAGATCATCTCAGCCAAGGCAATTTTGATAGAGAATAAGTGAACATCTTTGACTAACAATATACCATGTTTTCATCTAAAGGTAAAATAAATCAGACAACTGGTTTCTGTACAGTTAGGTACAGAATAGCTAATGGAATTCCACCAAGCTCTGGAAAAAATTCTACATGTAGATGAGTATGTATGGATAAATATACATCAATGTAGGTGATAGTGCTGCAATCAAGATGAAAAATTGAATCAATAAATGGCATGAAAGTTACTAGTATACCATTTTTAAAAATAGCTTTCCTTATACCATATTTAAAGTCAATTTTAGAGATATCATGGCCTAATTTTTAATCCTATAAACCTTTTAGCACAAACACTGAGGGATCTCCTATTACCCATGTTCATAGCAGCACAATTCATAATAGCTAAATCTTTGAAGTGGCCTATATGCCCATCAACAGATGAATGGATTAATATTGTGGTACCCTGCCATAAAGAAAAATAAATTCACATCATTCGTGGGAAAATAGATGCACCTTGAAACCATAATGTTAAGTGAAATAAATTAGCCACACAAGCTTGAATATCACATGGTTTCTCTTATGTGAGAAACCTAAAGTATAAAGAGCAAAAGAAATGATAGATAATAGGAAAAAGGGAGATAGATGTTTGCAAATGGAAAAGAGAGAGAGGAAGGGGATGAAAAAAGAATTAAGATGTGTTAGGTACATGTACCAACTCCACAAGGAATATAATCTTTATGTCGTGCAAACACATACTTGTTAAAATACAAAATTTTTTTTAAAAAGGGGATCCAGCCAGGTGTGGTGGCACATGCCTGAAATCCCAGCACTTGGGAGGCTGGAGCAGGAGGATCGCTGCAAGTTCAGGGCCAGCCTGGGATACATAGTGAGATCAAAGCCAGCCTGGGCTATATAGCAAGACCCTGACTCAAAAAAACCAAAAATAAATAAATAATGAAAGAGAGGATCCATGCTAGAATTTTGTAAATATGTGCATTTTAGACATGTGAGGTTTAACTTACAGATAAGGAAAGAAAATGAAAATGGGAATTTTTCTCTCCAATAATCCCAGTAGTTAGAATTGCTCCATCCTTTAAATGAATGTTGCAGTCAGTAATTCACTTAGGACAGATTCTGTGCTGTAATGATCTGTGTTTTTCATTTCTTCATTCATTTCATTTATTTACGTGAGCCATTAGATAAGGTCTCTTGCTTGATGGAGATTTCATTCTTAGTGCATATGTAGTGAGGGACAAAACAATTAAAAGTTAATTGATAATATCAGATTCTATGTAATGACTGAAAAGTTCCTGGAATAATGTATAAAAAGCAGCCATAGAATAGTGTCCTTGAGAAAGATTAGGTTATACTCCATTGGATGGCCACACAAGGCTTCACTGAGGAGGTGACATTTAAGCTGCTATTTCAACATGTACCTCTAAGCTCTTAGTGTACTGTGGTGGTTTATTATGTTAGTAGCTGCTTGTTAATTGTTTGTTAGACCTAATTGAATATTTATGCAATCATTTCAAATCCTAATGGCTCCTTGTAGCTTCCTGCCACTAAACTAGGTCAGGAAATAAAGAGATATCTCTATAACAGTAAAACAACTTTTCACTAGTCATTAAAACTGTAATCAAAGGGAGAATGTCAACTTGACCTACCTTCTGATGGTCCATCTTATAAAATACGAGCAATGACCCACAATTTCACTCCTAGGTATTTGGCAGAATATTCTTTAACTATGATTGCCACTATCCTATGAACTATACCCTCAAAACTCTAATTTATCCTATTTATCTCTCCAATAAAGAACACACACTCAATTTCATTTATTGATTATTTTGTCTATTTTTGTCTAACATACAAGTAAATCAGTCTTTTCATGCTAGCAATCATGACTGACAGAGGTAAAACAAAATGGAAATAATTAAAAGATGCTTTGTAGCTCATTGTAGAGATATCTTCTCCATGTTAGTTTTCTATGCAGCATAACAAATGACAACAAATGTAATGTCTTATAACACTACATATTTAATCTCTTAGTTAGTGTGGGTAGAAAATCAGAGCATGGCTTATTTGTGTTCCCTGCTATCAAGATGATGGCTTTGTCTGGTCCTAATCTGGAAGCTCAGCTTGGAGTGGTACAGTTCCAGGTCCAGGTCCACTCCAGTTGTTGGCAGAGTTCACATACGTGTGCCCAGAAGTTAAAGCCACTCACAACCTGATTAAGTCTAAACTGACCCATCACCGGATGAACAAATGGTAAGTTACTTCTTTGCAGCCAGTAGTGGAGACAGGGTCTCTAGAATCTATTGGCTAGATAGAATCTTTAATATAACACAATCATGGAAGTGACATCTTGCCACTTTTGTCATATTCCATTACTGAGAAACAAGTCACAAGAACCTCTAGCTTTTAAGAGAGGAGATTAAAGGAAGGTGTGACTAACAGGAGATGACAACCAGGAGTCATTTTAAAGTCTGACTACAACCTCAGTATCTTTTTCTAAGTTCTCTGCTTTGAGATGTATCTTTCATTTATTTCAAATTTTGTAATAAAGATGACCACAATATATTGTCATTAACAATTATAGCAATTATAAGAGAGCCAATATTTAGTAAGTGCCATTCTCCTATTTTGCTTAATGAAATCTTCTGAACAATAAAGTGAGGTAAGTTGTAGCAGTAGCAGAATAGTACCTGCTTTATGCCTGAGGAATGGAAATCCAGAACAATTATCCACACTCAAGATTCCATAATCAATAAGGAGCAGAGCTTGTTTTCTAATAATAATTTCAGAGTTCTGATTTACCACTTTGCTTCTTTGGGAAATACACTTGCAAAAACTTGTTTCCTCAAACTCAGCAAAAATAAGGCATTACATCATGAGATGCAGAAAACCATCTGCTGCTTCCAACATTTAGTGTATCTTTTTAACATTTAATGATTGGAAAAATTAATAAAACTTTATTGTAGAAGAAAGGAAAATGTAATTGTCATCTTAGCATTTTTGTGCTCCTTGCTGGTTATATATTTTTTTTCCTTTTGAGTCCTATCTTACCCAGCTGTGTTTTATCTCTTATTTCCATTGGGCTAATGAATTTTCTTACACACACACACACATGCACTCACACAAATACACACCCCTATGCCAATAGCTAATTTAATCACTAGATCTCCTTTTCATTGTATAATCTGAATTTTAAAGACATCTTTTCTTTTGAATTAAATTTAATAAACAGAATGAATATGTTTTAAACCAGTTTGCACAGTCTTCTACCCAAAAAAAATCACAAAAATGGTCTCTGGGGAAATAAATTTGCTAAATTTTACTCCAGGAGAGAGTGCATACATTTCTTATTTGATCTTAGGGGCTAATAGGTTAGCCTATAATTTCCATAGGGTTTTCACTTTCTAGCAGTATTTCTGGTATAAATTCATATGTGTTTAGTATGTTTTATTTAGAATGTCTGTTAGGTTGCTTTAACTTGCAGGTCTTACTGCAGTTGTACACAAGATGAAGTTTAAATTTGGAGACCAGAGAAGAGCTGAGCAATAGGACAAGGAGCTGACCTTACAGAAACCTGAGATAGCATTAGAGAATATGGACTGAGCCACCCTGTGAGCTGGAAATGTATCAGTAGGGGAAAAGGAAAAGAATTGGATCACAATGGTTTTGCACTCTCCACTTACAAATTTGGCTCTGGATTATTAAACAAGGACTAGATTTAAATGATAGGCTTCTGAAATGCTTGGGATGTCTGATACAAGTTAAATTTTCCAAAAGTCCAAAAGAATGAACTATGTGGGGAGTTAGTAGGTTAATTTAATGAAATCATAATTAAAACAGGTCTGAGAAAAGTTAAATTTATTTCTCACTTGGACAAGGAGCAATTGGAAGCAAATGTAGTTTCTTGCTAAAGAAAGAAGCAGGAGCAGGGCTGGGGATTTAGCTCAGTAGTTCCGCTGCCTGCCTCACAAGTGCAAGAACCCAAGTTTGATCCCTGGTATCCCGCCCCCGCAAAAAAAGAAGAAACAGGAGCAGTAGAGGATGTTATGAACTGAATGTTTATGTGCTCTGAAAATCCGTGAGTTGAAGCTCTGTACCTCACTATGATGATATTTAGAGATGAAGCATTCAGGAGAGAAAATGGTTTTGTTAGTAAATATTCTTTATAAAACATATTAGAATAAAGGAACACTGATTCTCACTACCTCAAAATATATAAAATAAGAATTAGGGGATTATGAACTTAAATATTAAATGAATAAAATAAAGAAATGAAAAACTTTTAGACAATTAGGATATGATCAGCTAAGGATAAGTATAGTATTTGGATTATAAACATATTTTGTTCTGAAATTATTTCATATGCCATAATATAATATACACAAAATCAAATGCATCTGAATGAGGAAATTATTTTATAGTAGGAATAAAAAAATTATAATATAAAACAGAGCAGCTTGAAACTGATTTTTAAAAGACCAAGAAAATTAATGAAAATGGGTATAAACATAAATAGACATATCATAAAAGGACCAAGCCAAAGTCTAATAAATGAATGAAAACATAAACTCAGTACTCTTTAGATGAACATGAAACAAGATTCATATAGCACTAATCTATCTGACAAAAATTAAAAACAGTAATGGTAGGTAGCTACTGATATCCAAACTGATGCGGAATATAATATATTATGGATGTTTTCTGGAAACAAATTTTACCATTTTGGAAGACATATGGCAATTTGGTTTTCTATTAAAAATTCCATACCTCACCTATATAGTTATAAGTGCATGTACTTTAGGATATTTACTGCAGAAGTTATAGTGCAACATCTTTTGTATTTACAAAGTTTTAGAAACTATGTGCCTATTAATAGTGTTCTGGTTGGATTAACTGAGATTCAGAAATAACATTATATAAAATTGATTTGTTTTATAACCAGATAATTTAAAAAAGACTTCTAAGAAGTATGGATGAGGATCAAAAGCAAAGAAGCAATCTGCACAATATGATCTTATATGCTAAAACAAGGGCTCAGATTTTTAAATTAATATTTTCATATGATAGAAGCCTAGGAAATTATATGGAAAAAACTCAGGAGAGACTGTTAAATTATGAAAGGATAATGAGAAAATGCAAGGAATGTAGTTTTAATCCTGCAAAAAAAATTAAATTTTATAATATAAAATTATATTCTTAAACAATAATATCATGACACATATAGTTAGATCCATAGAAAAATATATAAAAAGCAAATTTTTTAAATTTTACTGGCATTTATATCAGAGCGATAGGATATACTCTGGTTTTTAGAATTTCTTTTATTATTTTATACCTTATATAAATGTTACATAATAAAAATGACAAAGGAAAAAGAAATAAAGTTTTTGTAAGACGGTTACAGTTCAGAAAATGGATAGACTCTATACATAAGAGGATACACAATCTTATGAGGCACTTAACATTTTATGCAGCATTTCTTCCTAGAAGGAAAACACTTTCAAATGGCATCTCTTTATTTTCTGTACAAACCATTTGCCTTTTGGGTTCTTATCTCCTCTTACTGGGCAAGGAGGAAGCTTTTCTTCTTCTAGGCTGCAGGTTAGCAGATCAGCAGGACGCCTGTAACTATGTTTCCCTAGACTTCTTGATCTTACACCTCAGTTTACCTCTGATATCAAATGCCCATGGATAAGAGAATTTTCTGTTTTTCATAAATTATGAAATATCTTTTGTGTAAAGTCTGACAGCTCTCAAACTGATATGCTCTCATGCAGACATGTTTTATTTTCCTTCCATTGTGTATTCATAGTTAAAACCCTTGAAGGGCAAAGTTAAAATTTTGTTCTAACCAAACAATTACAAGAAGTAAGAAAAAGTGAAACTTTCTTTTTTTTTGGTACTGAGGCTCAAACTCAGGACCTTGTGCTTTCCAGGCAGGTACAGAGCCACTGAGCTACATCTCCAGCCCAGAATTTTTATTTTAAAAGGAACAACACATAAAGTAAGCACTGGCATATGCATTGCCTCTGTTTTATTTTTCTTTTGTCTCAATTAGGTTATTAACATTTTATAAGAAATGAGCAACCACAACATATCATATGTACTTAGTATGCAATAAATTATTTTGCCTTGCAAAAATTAAGTTATTTTAATCTAAATTATTGAATCAAGGCCAAAAATAACATTTTAGTTTGTTTTGTGTATTTTGCTTCAATAGTAGATTATTCTCAGGTTTGATGTTTGTGTTCTAAAGGCAATGAGTCTCTTTTTCTCTTGAAACTTAAGACTTCAAAAAAAAAACCAACAACTTTTAATTTATTCTAAAACTAAATAATATTATTATCCACATTTCTTATCAAAGTAATTAATGGTAGCAACAGCGCATAATAGCTAGCTAATAAATGTTATGCCTTGTAAGCCACAGAGGAGTAAAACCTAACATGTCCAAAGTTAAAGGAGAAAGGGGGAATGATGGCCAAACTGGGAAAATTTACTGCTATACTTGGAGGCAGCATCATGAGCATCAATCTGGTTTCCCCTCCCTACTTCGAACACAAAGTAATTGCTGGTGGTTTGCATTTTTTTTTTATTCTGTCAAGTTCTCTTTCATAGGAAATGTAAATATAATCAAGGAGGATAAACACGTGTCACAAATGGTTTGGGCTGCTTGCTGAGAGACTCATTCTACATTTAAAAGCATGTAAATTAGCCAAGCTCTTCAACCCTGTCGGTTATTTTAAAATATAAGAGTCATATATTGGAACAACTTCTCAGATTGCTGCCATATAAGCCCGAATTAGAGTCATCAAAAGTGTGAATCAAACTTTCAAAGTTTGCAACCCATATTAAAATGTAACTGCAGTCCATTTTGCATAAATGTCATAAAGTGGCTCTCTCTGTCTCCCCCTAACATATACACACAAACACACATATGTGTCTACATGTACACAGACTGCTCTCTACAATCTTTGTTGCTTAAAGCAAACTCAATCTGCAAATTGCTAAGACCACTACCACTCTATCAAATGTAGAATAGTCTGTTCAGTATCAAGCCCCATGGTCTTTGAAACCACAAGTATGCATAGTTTTCAAATGTTCAAACTTCCAAGAATACCTTTAGTCACATATTTCCAAATCAGAAATAATTGCTTCTTCTTTTTCACTCCATTTCATTTGACTTTGCAATACTGCCTAGGCTTTGTGCTTTGTGTTGCAAACATTTGTTTACATTGAGATCACCCTGTGCAGAACTGTTTCCTATATTAATCATCTGTGTATCCCCAGTAACTAAATCCAAAAGCACTTCCACGCAGAAATCAGTCAATAAATACTTGCCGACTTTTGTGGAAGTCTAATATCTGAATACACAGGAGAAAAAGAATAACAAAGTCTTTCTGCATACTTTTCATATTTCCTCATTAACAAAAGTCCCAAATACGTGAAGGATTCACTTCACAATAATTGCTAGAAATGGTACCCGGGTGCTCTCTTTTCTTTATTACTAATTTCTCTATTAACACATAGAAATAATTTTGATGAACTTAATTTTTGCCTGATTGGACATCATTTACCAAGTGTAGCTTTAAGCAAAATGAAAACATCCAAAAGAATTGCTTTAAATTTCTGTAGACTAAATCACGAAGAGTCCCTTAATCCTTTTTCTGAATGACAATTATACTGAACACATCACTACTTTTTAGGAAGGAATTTTTTTCACTTTCCCAATTGGGCAGATCCTGAAGCTAAACATATATGCAGTGAGATTAATTTTTAACAAATTCTGGGAGAGGTTCATCATGATTTTTGATGCAGTAGTTTATACCATTTACTGTGCAGTCATTGAACATAACACCTCAGAGATTGTAAAGTGCCATGCCTGCTCTGGAAACTCTTTGTATTTATTTCCCCCTCATACAAAAAATGTTTGAATAAAAAACCATCTGCGTTTTAAGAATCCACACATCGAACATAATGCTGATTTAGGTGTAATCCAATGAATGTTTAGAGAAAAACTATTATATTCTAGATACTCTAGTCAATGGCAATGCAGATTAGAATAGGGTCTTACCTGTGCCCTCATAGAATTTAAGTACAAAGGAAAGAAGGCGAGATCATAAGTGCAGAAAGTGATGTCACATATTTTTAAATAAATGGTAGTATTTCAAAACATTGTAAAGGACAGAGAATATGTGGTAGAAAATAGCATGTTTAATATGTTTCATAGGAAATTTCTTGAGGATAGGCACTTCTAATAAGAATAGAATTTGAGGGCCGGGGATTTAGCTCAGTGGTTTTTGCCGACTGCTGCGCAAGCTCAAGAACACGAGTTCGATCCCCAGTACAAAAAAAATAGAATTTGAAATTTGTGAACAAGAAAAGCCAACCAAGGAGGTTATGTGTGTGATGGTTAAGCTTAATTATCAACTTGATTGGCTTGGGATCTGACGTTAAGGATATAGTAGAGCACACTTATGAGTGTGTCTCAGTAAGTCCTGGAAGTGTGACTCTGGGTCCCAGGTCCCTTCCTCTATGACACTGTTCCTTCAGTATCTAAGCAATTTTGCTTCACCATGCCCTTCCATCTAATGTTCCTGCCATGGAGCCAGCCATCCATGGATTAAATCCTCTGAAACTGTGAGCCAAATAAATCTCTCCTTTAACTTGTCAGGGTCAGGTACTTGTCCCAGTAACGAGACAGCTAATACAGAAATAAATAAAGAAACCAAGAGCTACCTGATGAAAATATTTCAAGTTTTTTTTAATGCTTTTAAATGTCTTTTAGTATGTTAATTTCAACTCTTAACAGCCAAGAACCCCCTTTCATTCATTAAGAAATCGTTTTCTTTAGAAAAAAATTTTAAACTAGTCAGACAAAAGGGGAGTTCATTAGAACAAACCTAGACAATAAAAGGAGCAGAAGAATCCTTAAAAAATATCAGATGGTATTCTCAGGAAGTTTAAAGAAAAAATGAAACCAAAAACCATATATAAATATCTCAACACTATTTGTTGTATAAACTATATTCATATACTACATTAACAAAATAATGCAGTAATTAAGAAAGTCTTTTGCATAATATACTAATAAGCAAGAGGTCTTGACTTGTCAGAAAGAGTAAGCATATGTATTTTAATAGTATGTCAGTATAATAGTATTTTAATAGTTGTGTCAGAAAGAAGATACAATAAGAAATAGAACAATAGAGTTCCTCCATAATAAGTGGAGGAACATTATATTGACTGCTTTGAATTAGAAACTTCTCTAAGTTATCAACGAAAGTATTGTGCCTCTGAGTAACAGAAAAAATGAATACTGGCAAAAAAGTAATTCTGTGTGCAAATAAGGGAAGTTTCTGAGGTTAGTTTAAATCATTTGGTTCTTGTTCCTTTGCACTAGAGCTACCTTGAATGTGCTCTTCTCTTCATGTTTCTTTCTTCTATAAACTCTTATCTTCAAGAGGAAAGTGACAAAAGAATTTCTTGTCTTGATATTCATACTTTTCAGGGTCCACAAAAAAAGAGTTCTGGATGCTCTTTTGTAAGAATTTGAAAGTCAGAAATAACTTCCAAAAGTCCCTGTAAATTTGTATGAATGATTCCATTGCTCAGGAGGTGGTCAGCTCATTACTAACTCTCTTGGAAGGGAGACAGAACTGCACTTACATCACCTGTCACCTAGAGCTCAGGATGGCACCCATTTTCCCTGAATGACAAGAGTGTACAAGGGAAGGTGTGAAGATGACACTGAAAAATCAACTCTGGACATCCATTAAAGCCTGCTTCTTACAACATGATGCACCGTGGAGTGCAAAGTATCTCAAATATATTTACTACCATACCTGCAAAAAAGCAATAAACACATATGTGTGTGTGTGAAATGAAGAAAATAATATTCTAGAAATTTATACAAGAAGAAAAATGTAGTTTTAAAGCCCAAGACATTTGCAGTTGTAGAGAGTTTGTGGTATTCCATAGGATGGAGTCCTTGATTCTTGAAGCCTGATGATAAACTATACAGCATGGGGGAAAGAACTACCAATGGAAGAATTTCTGGTAGTATCTATTTAAGCTGTTTTATTTAAATTATACTTAAATTTACTTAAATAATTTTTGTTATTCCAAGTTAATGTGAGATATTATAAAGCTAGAAGACATGCACTTAAGTGTATCTCTAACTCTCTGAAAGGGGGAATTTAAAAATCAAAGAAAGTTTTTCTTTTCTTACTATCTTTCCTAATTTGAGATTTCTACAACACAAGATAGGATTAACAAGAAGTCAGCTTTAATTCAGATGGCTAGTTATGTGAAATCCCTTTGTGCTTTATTTTTATTTCTAGTGTTTATATGACATTTAAAGCACCTTTGCTTTGTTGATGGATATTGAAGACCAGTAATTGTGTTACCTGAGCTAATTAGGAAACTAGAACATGTTTCTCATGCCTATCAATTTTCTGTCCAGCTGAATATCTTAAAACTACTTAACAAGGAAAAGCAGTGTGAACCGCTTGCTTAATTGTGCATACGGTGTTCTTTAAAGTAACCTCAATTAACAAACAGAGGTTAGCATTGTTCATTACGCTGTTGTTTAGTGGACTTCTGCAATGGCTTTCCCCAGAAGCCAACCTTTATCTGGTAGAAAATCTTTACTGAGTTTGCAATAAGCAGAGGAAAAAATGCCAAATCATGGAGGAAATTATGCACACTTGGGTTTAACTTAAACCTGACAAGAGGAACAAAGAGCAAAACAATTTTGGCATGTTATTTTTCTTTCAGAGTGCTTTAAGGATGTATCCTCGGTACCAAAAAAAAAAAAAAGAATGTATGAATAGAAAAAATCAGATATTATATCTTCATATCATTAATTTCCTTAGAGAATGTAGTAGAATCTTAATAAAATAGTAGGTATTATACATATAGTTTCCCAGTGACATGAATGTCCTCTATTTGCAAGCATTATATAAGGCATGTTATTTTCTTGCACATTAGAACAATAACTTAAAATAGACTTTGACCATAGCTTAGATAATTCCAATGGTTAGAATCTATCTCATTAAAAATAGAAAAAATGGAACTGAAACCTTTTACTCTGAGTTGACTTTTATTTGTGGAAAGTTAAACAGATATACTCAGGGTTTTTTCTTTTCATTTTTTCTGTAAAACCTCTCTTTTAAGACCAAATATAGGAAGAAGGCAGAATTAAAGGAAGGAGAAAAATAACTATATCAAATAAGTTATAAAACATTTTAAAAAATTGAATGCAGAATATCTTTAATATTCAGAAGTAAGCATGGCAGGTTTTTCTCACAAAATATTTTATAAACCTACATAAGATATTCAACTGTACCAGCTCCTTTCAACACTGGTGATAATGAGGAAATATGGTGGGGCCTCGAATGCACTCTAGAGAGAGAGATGAAAATATCCTACTATTATTACCGTACCATCTGAAGAAACCCAGTGTCATTTTTATTACTTCTATAAATATGCCAGAATGTCAAAAAATTACAGTTAAATGATGTTGAAATTCTTTCACTCATTTACAGAGAGACAAAATATTCTATAGAAAGTTTTAAGTAGGAGAATGATGGGAAAGGGAAAGGGAAATGCTACATTCCTTTTTGTCTTGTATGAGAAAAGAAAGAGAGGAAATTATTCTAAATGTTTGCCATGATTGTTTTAAATGTTACCTAGCAATTTGAAATAGGAAGTTGAAAACATCAATCTTTGTATTGATTCAGATTATCTATTTTCTTATGATTCTGCTAGGATTCATTAAAACTCTGTTTTACTTCTACTATTTTCTGCATCAAATAAACCTTGGTTGATGTACTAAATGCATCTATACATTAGCTGGCTTAAAAATGGCAATGCTAAGAATAATTTTACTCATTATTTATAATACCTCCCCACTCAACATGCTTCCTAATGAGCAGAATTATGAAAAATAATTTGGAATATGGATTCTAGGGTCAAACAGACACTGGTGGAATACAATATTTTCTGATTTTTAGCTATATAATTTTATGTGAGTTACTTTTCTAAGTTTCAATTTATTTGCATTAAAAATTAGAATACTAAAAACTTTACCGTAGAGTCATATTTTTTTAAATACTACTTCTGAGAACAGTATTTATTTCATTGTATGTACCAATAAAATATTAGCTATTACTTAGTATTTATTGCTAGCATCACCATTATTATGGGTTCAAAATGAATACTGAAATCACACACACTATCCCAGCAAGATTTTAAATCTTAATAAACAAATATAAAACCAATGATGATAAAAATATCTGAGGTATCTATATACATATGTTTCTTAATCCCACAGACATTGAATATAAAATCAGGGTCTGCTATTTTTATGCTTGTATCTAGATGTCCGTCCCACTAAGCCTCATGCATTCATAGGTGGGGCTTTTCGGAGGTGGCTGAATCTAGGGTATGTGAATACGTATTAAGGGTTTGTGGTAACTAAATTAATTAACCACTCGGTTTAGCATAGTTCAGGGTGTCAAAAACGGGAGGACCCACCTATGGTGTGGATAGCACCAACCAGTGAATTTATAGCCTAAATGAAATAAAAGGGAAATGATGGCTCACTGCTTGCTGCCTCCTGCCTGCCATGCTATGGACTGTTTCCCCTCTGCCATTCTCTTCAGGCATGCTGCTCTGCTTGGAGCCAGCTGACCATGGACTGAAACCTCTACAAACTGTGAGCTGTAATAAACTTTTCCTCTTTTAACTTGTGAGTGTTGGATATTTTGCCCCAGCAACGAGAAAATAAATAAGACAGATTTATAGCCCAGACTAGGCTCAGACTTGTTATGTAGCCCAGGCTGGCCTCAATCCTAAAGCTTCCTATTTCAAACTCCAGAATCCTACAATTACAAGCATGTTCCACTACATCAACCAAAAAATCTTCATAAGATCAATATATACCTGCAATGCAGATGTTGTCATATTAGTGTGGAATTCCTATATACAAATCATACTATACTGGAAGATTTCAAAATCCACAACTTTGCTGTATTTATTATCTCTGTGAAAAAACTTTTATTCTCTAGCATTACTTAGCTCTTTTTTAACACGTTATTTTAATTACTATAACCAAAGAACAGTAGTTATTCAATCGATCGGTACCAAGTGATCTAAAAGTATGAACTCCTGAATTGAATGCAAATTATTGGACATTAAATTAGGCTACATTGCATCCCAGCATCAGACATGCCCTCCTATAGCTCATTTTTTAAATTTTTCACCAGTATCAATGAAAAATGTAGTCCAACAATACCACCAATATACATTTAACAGTATCAGCATTCTCTTTTTAGACTAAACATTAATGTCCTTAACTTAAAATTGAAGGTTCTAGAAAATTTGAATTTTAGCTACCCAAACAATCATATTTTCTCCTTTCTTAAGATATATCTCCTTCCCCTTGCCAAGAGGCATTATTTCTGCTGTCATTTTGCCAAAATATTGACTCCTCTCTCCCTAAATACACATAGGTCATCATTCAGATCTCTATTACATCATCTTTTCTTCATCTCCTTAAATAAGGGAGATACTTCCATCATATAATTTACATTACTGTGTAGCCTCTATTGTAGATTTTATAATAATTCAATTTAAAATTTATTTATATTCACATTAAACTGATTGACTCCCACCTCCTATATCTTACTACAATCTTCTTTTTGGAAAGTTTTTGATCTGCATCCATTTATCTTTGAATTATTACTGTTTAGTAGAATGTCTAGTAAAATAGATAATACACTTGCTAAATAAGCACATGAATAGAGAAATGAAGAAGAAAGTTAAAAACCATATTTCACTATCCTGTATTCTCTATGAAGGCAGAAGATTGGGGCTGAAGATGTAGCTCAGAGATAGAGTACTTACATAGCAAGTGTGTGGTCCTGGGTTCAATCCCCTGAACTACAAATAGAAAGATTTTTCTGATCAATTTTGAAGTCTTAATTATCTTGTTTGATCTCTAATATACAAAAATGAATCAATAACTTTTTGTTCAATAAAGACATAAATAAAATTTAGCACAACGTTGACAAAAGAGTAAGCTCAGTAAATCATAGCTAATATTGATATTACTATCATTATTATGTACATTATTACTTACATCCTTGAGGTAAACTTTTATGCAGCAGTACAACATTTTATTTAATATATATATATATATATATAAAGTCAGCTTTCACAGTGTTGAGACAAAATACTTGACACCTAAGCCAGGTATGGTGGTGCATGCCTGTAGGCCCAGCACTCGGGAGGCTGAGGAAGGAGGATCTCCATGAGTTTGAAGCCAGCCTGCAGTACATAGTGAGTTTGAGGCCAGCCTAAACTACATAGTGAGACACTGTCTCAAAAAAAAAAAAAGAAAACTTGGCACCTAAACTTAAAAAAGACAGAATTTTATTTGGCTCCAGGTTTCAGCAGTTTCAGTCTATTGGTGGCTGGGTCAAAGGCAGAAAAATCATCATGGAGCAAAGCTGCTCAACTCATTGTGTCCAAAAAGCAAGAAAAAAGCGCTAGATAGGAAGGAGCCAAGTATGCCAAGTTACACTTCCATGACACACCTAGAACCTCCAGAAGTGTGTATTACTAATCTAGCCATCTTCCAAACCAATCAAATTAACCGTCAAAATTAGCTGTCACAATACATGAAAAAATTAGAAAATGCTACAATTTATACTTGGCTTTAAATAAGAATTTTAAAATATTTTAAAATCACTGAGTGAAAGGGTTTTTTGTTTTTAATTAGAATAAATCACAGAGATCAGCAATAGATTTTTTTAATAC
>NW_004624840.1:4371664-4382230 GCF_000247695.1 Heterocephalus glaber
TATTTGCAGAAAAGAAAATGTTTTTTCTTATTTTTATTTCTTAATTTTTACTTTTTTTCTACTCTTCAAAGCTTTACTTTTCTTTCTTTTCTTTCATCTTTTCTTTCTCTCTCTCTCATTCTCTCATTGTCCCACATTGCCCCTCATCTCTGCATTTGTTCCTTTCTGCACTGAATTCAGATTTCTCCCTTACCCTTCTTTCCTTCTCTTTTTCCTTCTCTTGATTATCATTAGGTTTAAAGGAAAATAAATTAGGTATCTAGCCTCCCTGTTGCTGTTAGATGATTCTATTCACATCTTTGTTCTTTCATTCTGCCATTTTCTCTTGCCTTTAACAACTTCTTAGAGTTTGTGTGATCTTTCTGTGTCTTCTGGCCTCACCGCTAATCTTACCTGTTCTTTCTACCTATCCCTCCCTCCCCAACTCCTTTTAGCTCCCCATCCCAAAGGGGAAAGATGTTATATTGAAGAGTTTATTCATTATAAACTTACATTGGGTTGGTCCTTGGTTTTAATTTAACCCACATAGTTAAAAGTGATAGATTAATAACTACCACAAATTGTCATTTTCTAAGCTGTGCTTGATACTATGGTATTGCTGACTATATCATTTGGGCTAACATGTTGTGATTGATCTAATTAGTTTTCCTTCCTGGTATAAGAAAAATATAATAGCTTCAGAGTCATTAGAGTCTCAAAACCCAAACATAAACCATATCTAGAAGACGCCTCTGAAAAGCAATCATTCCACAAGGGTTTTAAACACAAGCAACAAAGATACCTACATTAAGCAATCTTGAAATATCAACCCAGGAATTAAATCAAGGACAGTACCAAAAACAAAAATGAGAAGACACTTAAGCAAGGCACAAACGCAGGCTTCCACACCACAAAAAGGAAATTCTGGGGGAAATGAAGTGGAAAACTCTGATAAGCAACCACTTGGACACCCTGAACTGATAGCACAGGAAGTAACAAAGCAGAGGTATGAGGCTCTAGAAAAATTCAAAACAGAAATAATTTCCCAGATAAATATGGACATGGTGAACAGAGTTAAAGACATGATTAGAAGCTCTAGAACAGAAACAGATAAGAATCAAGATGTGTGATTGATGTTGTGAAATAAGAAGAAAAGGTCTAAAGGAGTAGGGGAATTGGGAGGGGTAGGGGAAAGGAAAGAAGGGAAAAGAAGAAATATGAGAAAAAGAAAAACATGGAAACAATGTCTTTGTAAATAGGGAAGCATGTAAAAGGTGAAAGAAGGGCAGGAGAATGGGGAAAAAATAAGAACTAAGGTACATCATGTACCGGTACAAGATCCCAATGATGAATGTAACTGTATTGTATACCTAAAATGTAGCAATAAACTTAATGGAAAAAAACAATAATTCAGATTGTTTTGAAGGACAACATAACAAGTTTAGCTTCAGTTAAACTAAGTTCATTTGAAGATGTCAGACGTAATTCAAAATAGGAGTCTTTTGCTCAAGATAAAATGGAAGCTGAGGAAAGAAAATTTCAAAGACCTCTCAGCAAGATGATATTTAAAGGGAAAAGACCCAAAGAAAGAAACTTAGCAAGCCTCATTTAAAGACTTCAGAACAAACCAGTCAGGTAGGGAATGAAGAAATTGTCCTTCTTGCTGGGGCTTAAGTCCAGGAAGAAAGCAGTTTAAGTAATGGAGTTTCAAGAGTTGTAAATGTTACTGACGGCCCAAGGAGGAATGAGGATTTATGGAAAACAAAATATTGGAGTTAAGGCTAAACATTGGTGAGTATCGAGAGAACAATTTCAGTGTAATTAGAGGCAGGTGCCAGATTGGAAATGCTTCCAAAGGGAATAGTTGGTAAGAAAGGGAAGCTTGTTTCTTCATTTTAGATGTTTAGAATTGAGAGCAGGAAAGGATGCAATGGTAGGAAAAAAAAAGCCATAGCTATGAATTTTAGGACCAGAGAAGTTGCCTTTTTTAGTTGAAAGCTGGAAAGGAGAGAAATGTAGAAAGCATTAATTACGTAGAACTTTTTCATCCTTTTTATTGCAATTTTCCATCCCTCTTTTCATTGTCAATATAGCCATGAATCTTGTGAACTCGGTATTATTAGGCATACATGGATCTTGAGACTTCATTCTTGATCTGGAAAATTTAAAAAATAGTCTTTACCTGAGCTGCCTCATAGCTTTACTCAGAGAATGACAGAAATGATTGTAACACAGATTATAAAGTATATAATAAAAAGTTTAAAATGAAATAAAACTATGCAGAAAGCTTAATAGTTTGTGTTTTCATTAATGATGTTCCACGCTGGTTAGATAAATTTCCAGAGAAAGTGACCTGAGTTTGTTTTGCTATTCCTTTATAAGTACTGGAGACTCAACCCAGCTGCTTTTGACCACAGATCCAGTTCGTTCTTTTTCTATCTAACTCTGCCACCTTCTGAAATACAGTAATACAAATAGAAAAGAAGCAAAAATGCCACAGAGGCGGCTTTGGGCTACCTCTAATGAAAGTGACTTACCATTGTTCACATATGCAGACAAAATGACTTATCTGTCTTTATTTCCATTTACTTCCATTACTCAGGAGTCAATTTTGACTCTTTAAAGCTAGTGCTCTATGGTTCTCATATGCTTACATGTAGCATCAATTTTGCTCCCTGCTACATTCCCTTTTCACAAACTATGAAAGTCATAAACCTAGAGGATTTTATTGGAAAGTCAAGGTGGCAGACTTATGAAAATGACTCAGAAATGATGCTTTCCTGCCGCAACAATGTTGATTTACTTGTAATGGTAAACACACTCCACTAAGTCATACACTGCTCTTGGGAGAGGGTGACTAATTAGCTCAGTGACTTATCCACCCACATGCTCTGCTGATTCTGATACATTAAAACATTTTATTAACCTGCAAGGTCAGGAAATCTTACTGCATCGGTAGTATTTCTAAAAATTTAATAGCAATGGGCCTGATGTTAGTTTCTTTGCATCTGTAGATTGGTAATAAATCTTCAAAGATGGATAAATCCATATACATATTTCTTAGAAATTCTCTAGACACAGAGGTCACAACAACAACAGAAATGTTTAAGAGGGAATAATTATTGGCAAAGTAATATAATTGATAATTCATGTGCTGATGAATAAGTTCAGTGATCTAAAAATTTAGAATTCCATAATGTATTATACTAATTATATTTTTCAACATAAAGATATAAGGCTCATAGTTGTATGTGAAGTTTCTTCTTTCAGTAATTCCTACCAGTGAATCATCTTTAACAAATATTCCTAAAGAATGAAGTGCTCCTGACTTTCAGTGTGTAGCTGTCAACCATAGGACTACAAACTGAATCAGAGTAACCAAGTATCACAATAAATATTCTACAACCACCAAGGACATTAACCAATATTTGATCTTTGAAGATATAAATTATATGTCTTTGAAAACATAAATATAAATTAAATATTTAATTTCCAACATTTGTAATCCTAAATGAACACAAAAATGTTGCATTAAATTGAACTACTGCGGTTTATTAAGAGAGTTACATTCACCTTTAATTTCGTCCATAACTACTATAGTCAGTGTATTGTATTCTTGGCATGTAAAAAATAACAATGTTTATTTCTAGATATATAATCACCTTCTATATTAGTAACTTAAAGTACTCCAAACATTTAGTCAGGGTTTTTTTTAACAACAAAAGTCACTGCAGTAAAAATGTTGTGGAGAAATGAAAAAAGCTAAAAATCAAAATAAAGCCATAGAACAAAGAATGAGTTGACTAGGTTATTTTATGTGTACAAACAAAATTAGATAAATTTGAAGCAGGAAATATTTAAGGGTCACATGATTTGCAACTTTTTAAAAAGTATCATGTCTCAACTTTATAAAGATATTAAAGCACTCATTAGCTTTATTGACTCAAAATAATCATTTTCATTTAATTTTCATATTCCAAAACTAAAGGAAAACATAAAAGTATTTGAAAAAATTTAAAATAGATTAAATAAATTATTTCAGGTCTTATATTTAAAATTATGATAATTATGCAAAGAAATTCTGTTAATTCCTCAAAGTTCTGAGCATTAGATATTTTTCTAAAGCTACAAATCATACTTTTCCTTGATTATCTAATGTTTCCTCATTCTGCCAACTTTTATTCATACAAAAAATGTTGCAAATTATTTTATATGCAAATTTATTCTCTCAAATTATGCAACCAAATAACAAATCATGGATTATGAATTCAAATGTAGCGTGGGCTAAAAACCTAGCTGTATAATGTTGAAGGCATATAATCTCTCAGCCTCAAATTTTTGAGCTATAAAATGGTAAGATATAGTCAAATGAACACTACAGTTTCAATTAGCTTGAAAGATCCATGCTCTTTCATGGATAACTTGCTCCCGGAATTTCAGCACATTTACAAATAAAATGTGGATTAATTGGACCTCTTAAGATATGTGGTGGAGAAAGGAATATTTAAACACATTTGACATTGACTTAAAATGAGAAAATCAATAAAATTTAACGCAAGCCAAAAAATCTCTTCAAGCATTCTTGTCTTAGTTAAGTTCTGTTACATTTTAATTTTGAGTTAGAAGCAAGTGTCCCTTCTTCTTTTGAGAAGAGGAGGTGTTCATTAAAAACAACCTTACTGTTCTGAGAATTTAGGATTCAAAGTCTCTCTTCCACTTAACCAGTGCATTATCTACATCTCTATTAAGTCCCAGAGGTTTATAGTCTCTTTTTCGTACACATTTTAAGCTAAGGTTGTATAGCACATACTCTCTTGCTACCCACTATATCTCTTTAAACCTAGCTGAATTACTTGGAGCCACAATGTGGAATTATTTTTTAGTGCACATGAAAAGGGGAAAATCTTACATTTAGCTAGATTCATGAAACTGACAATGTCATCTAATGCCACAATTATATCATGAGTAAAAGCAACATTAAAGATATCCAAATAGATATAGTGTGATTCATCTCAGAATTGTCTCATTACTATTCTTGTGAATTAGAAAATGAGATTGCAAACAATTATATGGGAAAGGCAAAAAAAAGTCTCTTTGTACAAAAGTAAATTAGAAAATAAATCCATTTGAATGAGATGGCATTTCTAAAATCTGGTGTCAGCTATTTCCCCACATCTGTCCTTAGGGGTGCCCTTGAGGCGACACCCCATCCATTTGGAAGAACCATGGTGTTCTCTCAAAGGTAAAAATGGCTCAGAATTCTTGTGCTTTGTCCAAAGACATAAGATCAGCACAAAGGAGATTATAAAGATTAACTCTGGTCTCTGACTCTGTCCATTCCCAAAAACTCACATAAAATCCTGGCAAAAAGAAAGGGTTTATTGAAAACTGTATCTTTCTATATTGATAATATATGCCTTTAAAAAACTATAACACACACAAAAAAGAAAAAATGCTGAAGTCCTCCGTTCAGAGCAATTACTTTTGGTCATTTCAAATGACATACATTCATGCATAGAGGACAGTGTGTTGAACAGTAAATGTGACAGTCCCCTAGGACCTGGAGAAATTAGGAGCAAATAAACTCCTGGTTTTCTATTGATTAGCAGTAACTATGGAGACAGAACTGGTCTGTTATTATCAATAATGTGACCTTCTTCATGTCTAGGCTGATTTGAACTGGTGAGACATATAGTGATACTTGGAAGGACAAAAAATAGAGAAGTTGCCCCTATAGTAATTATTTTTAAAGACAGTACTAAAAGTAGTTTGAAAAAATAGTCTGATCCAAAAATCCCAGTGTATAACATGCATTAACTCACTTATTTACTCAGTAATTATTTTTGAGTTCTGTGATAGGACTAGAATAGCATTATGGATGAAAATGTGTATAAATTCTTGGCCTGATCACTTAGAAGCAGAGAGTGCAGAGGTCTCTGGAGGCTGGGAAGGGATGTGGGAAGGAGAGTGTGAGGGTGAACTATGATTGTTGAAACACAGAGAGGGAAGCAGTTCTAATAGTATACAGCACAATAAAGCAAAGTCCACAACAATTAATTATACATTTCAAGTTAACTAGAGAAGAGTTGGAAGTTTCCCAAGATACACACACACACACACACACACACACACACACACAGGAGAGAGAGATAATATTTTAGGAGCTGGTTATTCTAATTTGTGATAGTTACACTAATTTGATCATTACACTATATGCATGTATCAAGTTTGGTACTATATCTCATAAATAAGTACAAATGTTATATCCCAATTTAAAATGAATAAACAAAATGAAAAATTTTGACTTGAACCAAGGAGTTCAGTATCCACTGTGTAAGTTGTCACCTTTTACAGCAAGAATAGTAATGTAGGTGAAGAAATGAGCAGCATAAAAGCAGTTTCTCTAGGGTAGAAAGGGAAGTGTGCCCGATCCCATTAGCCAATCAGTTATCAACCACCTGATACAAATGCAATCCACTCTGCTCAATGTTTGAAGAAGAAACTTGCTCAGTACAAAGTCACTTTACTATTTACAAGGTTTTGCCCACTTCTCCAGTTTTTCTGTGGAACTTCGTCTCCACTGGGAACTGCAAGGTCAACATCTGACTGCAGTTGGGAGGTCTATGGGAAGTTAACCACAGGTCCAACCCTCTACCAGCAAAAGAAAACAAAAGAGTAGTAAGGCAACTGCCATTTTGATTTTTGAATCTCACTTGAAGGCATGTAACATAACTTATAACATCAAATTTGTGTTGAGAATCTCAGTTGATAATATAAATAATTTTAATTTTTCAGTCTCTGAAGTAAAAGAACAATGAAAGGAACACACAACAGTTTCCAAGAATACACCAGAGCAAAGAGATCCTAAAAGAAAATGCCATGCTAAATTGAGAGCCTTTGACCTCTTCCTTCTTCACCTCTTTCACTCTTTCGGCTTGTGATCAGATTCTGTTCTTGTTTTCCATACAATCTTATCAGTGGCCTTCCTCCGCAGGAGTACTGTGTATTGGGAGCAGGGGATGAAATGTTAAATCAAGGAGAAAACACTCTTGATCTCCCACTGGTGGTGTGTTTTTCAGTCTCCTTTGTCTCAGTTTGAATGACTTAAAAATCTCATTATTTGCCTATCTCTTTCCAATTCACTATTTAGTGTGCTTAGTACAAACTTTGTGGGTAAGGAATTGGCACCAATCCAGTCATGGAGAGATGCATTTGCATTTTTAAGAGGCCCTTTGCCATTATTTGAAATACATTCAAAGTACAAGATTATTGTTCTAAAGAGAGATCCACTCAGTTTAGACCCAGAAAAGCTGGAGAATGTAGACTGTGTATATGGAGAGAAAGAGCAATTCCAGTAAAAGGTTTTTAATAACTAGTGGCTAAATGTATATGTAATAAAATTTGATTTTGTGTTATAATGATAACTAAGAATATTTTGTATTACTTCCAGTGCTTAAGATATGTAACTTGTTATACTAATTTCTCAGTTCCTAACACAGTGACTACAATTAGCATTTTATGAGTGTTATGGTATAAATATAGAATGTCCACCAAAGGCCTCCTCCTGTGTTCAGAGGTAAGGCTTTTGGAAGATGATTAGATTATGGGGCCCTGTAGCTGTCTTGCTGTAATGAGGCAGAACCTGGTTGAAGGTGGGTCACTAAGGCTGATGTGGAAGGGTATATCTCCCTTGCTAAATCCTCCCCTCTCTCTCTGTTTCCTGACCACTGTGATGTGAGCAGCTTTTCTAAGCCAGACCCTTCCACCATGCCTTTCCTGCCTGGGAGAGAGCTGACTATGGAATCAGACCTCTAAAACTGTGAGCCAAAATAAGCCTCTCCTCCTTTGTGTCTGGGGTGTTGAGTAATGTATCTCACCAATGGGAAAATGACTAGTATAATAAGCTGAGTAAAATAATTGGTATGTGAATGACCACTGGCATCAGGAACCTATTTGTTCTATTTGTGAGTTTGCTCTACATGTGAGTTTGCTTTTGGCTTTAAGGTGGAATAATAAGTACTTCATGTAATGTTGTGACTAATTATTTCAGTCTCTTTAAGTGCCTGCCACCCTGAAGCTTAGGTATACAGTAATCACTTGTTAAGTAAATTTAGCTACAAAATGAAAACAAAATAAACTAAACATAAAAAAAACAAATCTAATAACTCACTGAGAAGTAAAAGATGGACAAGAATTGGAACAAGAATTGGAAAGTTGATGTTGATTATTCTTATGTCTGAAATGTGTAGGAAATAAAATTAGCTAGCTTTTAAGAAAAAGCTGTGATATGTTCATCTACATTCTATAAACTATAGCAATGAATGGCTGTTACAGATTAAAAAGCTAAATTCAAGCAAGTGAATACATTCCTCTAAAAACATGGAAAAATGTTAATTATTTTGGTCCTCTAAAATCAGATTGCACAAGATACCAGGAAACACATTGAAAAAAATGCTCTAATTGGCTTAAGTCTCCTACTTTCTCTGATTTTTTAGATTTTTCCTATGGTTGGTTCAATCATTAGTAGGTGGTATTTTTTGGCTCCCGGGCCACCATAGCACCACACCCAGCACACAGGAGGTGAGCTGAGCAGGTGCCAGCAGCACACACACACCTTGCCCCTCTTCAAAATGAGAAGACAGGTAAACAAGCCTCAAAACCAGACTTCCAGATCACTTACAGCAGCCCCAAATGGAAAGGAGATGGAACAATCTGATACTCAACCACCTGGACTCCCTGAACTGGCAACAAAAGAGGATCTGGAAAAAATGAAATCAGAAATAATTTCTCAGATAACAACAGAGATTGTGTCCATAGTGCCAGACATGATTAACAAATCTAGAGAGGACACAGATGGAAAAAATAGAGGAGCTGAGGAACATGATGGAATCCCAACATAGGAAACAAATGGAATTCATAAAACAGATACAAACAGATTTCCAGGAGATTAAAAATTCCTTTGAAAGCTTATGCAGCAGAATGAGCTGATATGAGGACAGAGTTTCAGATATAGAAGGTAAGATTGCAATTAGTGACCAGGAAAAGAAAAATTGCTTTAAAATTGTAAGGGGCAATGAGAAATTAATCCAGCAGCTGCTAGATGATGCAAAAAAGAATAAAATAAGACTGATCAAAGTCAATGAAGAAACAGGAGAGAGTGCAGATGACATAAAAAAAAAACTGTTCACAGAGGTGATGGCGGAAAACTTCCCAAGCAGGGGAAAAGAACTTGACATACAGCTAAGGGAGGCATACAGGACTCCAACTAGACTTGATCAAAAAAAATCTACACATAGGCATATAATTGTTAAGATTCCAGAAACCCAGCAGAAGAACAAAATTCTATAAGCAGTTAGAAAAAAGAAACAAATCACATACAAAGGAAAGCACATCAGAATCACAACAGACTTCTCAATGCAAACCCTCAAAGCAAGAAGAGCTCGGAGTGATGTATTTCAAGCCCTAAAGGAAACAGCCTCTAACACAGATTGATGTACCCTGCAAATCTATCTTTCAAAATTGATGGTGAAGTAAGATACTTTCATGACAAAGAGCACCTTAGGAACTTCATGAATACCAAACCAGTACTCCAAAAAATTTTAGACAATATCCTAGGAAAAGACAAAAAGGATCACAACCCCAGGATGGCCATCAAAATGAATCCATTGGGCATGACAAGAAATTAAATGCAAAGGAGGAGAATCCAACAAAAAGTAGGTGTTATTTTTTTCTATATTGGGTACTGATGAAACTATTGACAGTAATTTTTTGCTTAAAAGAGCATAAACAATTTAATTTCATTCTCCAAATTTCTATCAAAATAATCAAGAAACTTAGAAGTCAAACATTACTAATAGAAAATAGAAGAGGAAAAATGTCAGCAGACTTTCAAAAATCGTGAAATGAAAACAATAATGGAGTTGACAATGTCATTCTAAAAGAAGTATAACATAGCAAAAACATTAATATAAAATATACTTTTCCTTATGATATTTCAGGATTTCCCTACTAAAAAGAAAATTTAAATAAATAGTTAAAATTTTT
The DNA here is from genome assembly GCF_000247695.1 of Heterocephalus glaber. The sequence goes on from NW_004624840.1 coordinate 4,381,688, forward strand.
CATTCTGTTAAATCTTTTAATTTTCTGTTGAAAAAATTATACTAATGTAAACTAATTAAAAATATATTCAAGATGCCCTACTGAGGTCCAGAGTCACATGGAACATGCCAAATCAGCCCGCTGCAGACAGGCAGGTCTATGCATGCCCTACCAAGGTCCTGAGTTCTGCAGGAGACACTGAATCACCCCGCTGCAGACAAGCAGCCACCTGGTTCCACACTACAAAGATGCACAGGACACCAGACCACCAGACAAAGGTACTGAGTCTCGCTGTACCCGGCCCAGAGGTAGGGGCTTCTGAGCTCCTGTCCCACTGCTCCTGATCCAGAGGAAGAGGCTTCCCAGTCACCATCCCTCCTGCTGCTCCCAGCCCACAGGAAAGGGCTTTTGGGCCACCTTCTGTCCCGCTGCTCCTGGCCCAAAGGAAGGGTTTTCTGAGCTGCCATCCCACTGCTCCTGGTGCAGAGGAAGGGGCTGCCTGGCCAACATCCCTTCCACTGCTCCCAGCCCACAGGAAAGAGCTTTTGGCTCACCATCCCTACC
>NW_004624840.1:4387723-4406548 GCF_000247695.1 Heterocephalus glaber
AAATAAATATATAATCAGGATTTTCTTTGTTTTAAAAAAGAGTGTAACCAAAGTTTTCAAAACAGTCTTTTGTTTCTTAACCTCTTTAGGAATACAGAGGCAGAATTCATAACCTGGGATTATTGTGCTATATATGCATTTCTAAGAGTCTACAAAACCTACAAGTTGGTTGCAATGATATATGTGTGAACATCTAAACATATTTTAAATAGGAGATATGGCTTTTCCTTGATCATTAAATATGCCTGTATTTTTCAATTTTTCCAAAAATATGGAACTGAAAAATGTGTGTGAGAGAGATTTATTATGGGAAATTGGCATATATGGTTATGGAAGATAAGAAATCCCACACTCTACCATCTATCTGTAAATGAGGGACCCAGAAAAGTCAGTAGTGTAATTTCAGTCCATGCCCAGGGTCCTGAAAACCCACAGGACTTTTCCAAGGGAAGAAGAGCTATGTCACAGCTCAGCACTCAGGGAGAACAATTTAAGCATCTTCCCTTTTGTTCTATTCATGCCCTCATCAGATTAGATGATGTCTACCTGTATTCAAGAGGACAACTGACTCTACTCAGTTTACCACCTCAAATGTTAATTACTCCTAAAAACATCCAAAAGACTCCAAGAAATAATGATTTCTCCACACTATGATAAAAGACACTAGTAATACTTACAGAAGTATCTGCATATCCTTTCACCCAGTCAATTCAGTACATAAAAGTAGTTATCAAAATATCTATCACCCACAAAACATGAATTCATTAGGAGTTCGTTCAATTATACATACATCCATGAATACTGTTATTTGATCTACTTTTATTTAATCAGCAAAAAAAATATGATAGTAAATCTAATTTGTTTCTGATTCTATTTCAATTTCTTTTGCAACATAAATTATGATGCAGGCTTTAGTCATCATCTCTTCTGATTATGCAGCCTCTTCCTTACTATTTTAGCTAGTTTCTTGGGTGAGCTACCATTTTTATGTCAATATCAACTTCTGATCACTGTCCTGTACCACAGAACATATATTTGCTGTGCATTTCCAAATGATTTTATTAACATTCACCCACTCATGTTCTCTTGAGACTTCTAATTCTCTTAAAAAGTCAGTGTCATATTCAGTCCAGTTTTTCAAGATCAGCATCAAATAGGGCTGTATTATATCTTCTTTTCTTTTGTTGTATGAAAACTTCCTGATCTTGCTTAGTAAATGTCTCTCAGATCCCCTGCCTCTTCACACTGTCACTGTGTAACTTTAAGCTCTTTTCGGGGCTTACAGAAGTGGTGGCAACTTTCTTCTAAGTCCTATCTCCTACATCTATTTCTGCTTCTCAAAAAGCAGATTTTCTCATTGAACATTACTTTCTAGCTGCATCAGCGCCTACTGACCATACTGTGTTACATTTTTCATTTCATACCTGTTTACTTCATTAGGCAGTGTTGTTCAAAGTCTTATTCACCTTTCTAGTGACTAACCTGGTCCAACTAACAGATATTGCATAAATACTACAGCAAAAATGGCTATCTCCCAAAAATTGTGCTTTCCCTTCCATATTACTGAGTTATTGTTAGGAAAGAGCTGCTCAACTGTGGATTACATTTTCCAGCATCCATATAGCACATATGACTAGTCCTCAACACTAGCAAAAATTATATATCATTTCAAGACCAGGGCTTCTATACTCACATGAAAGTTTCCACAGGATTCATTTACAGAATTTCAAGGAATTAAAGAAGAAGTCAAAAAATGGAAAGAAAGTACAACTTGGAGGTGAGCTACTCACCTGCCAAAAAAAGAACTTTACTGGGAAACATGAGTAGAAATGTTTCTATGGTAGTAAAACATATTTTTAAGATATTATAGAAGCTAGTTACTCAACTAATCAATTAAGTTTAATCAGTAAAGTTCTTGAATATTTATGTTTCTACTAATTATGCATTTGTGCAAGACTAAAAATAGCCAAAAAAGTATCCTTTTTTTACATTTCCCAAGATAGGGTATAATGTAATGATCTGGGATTCATTATTCCATTTCCTTCAAATATGTAGAATATTTTTTTGGAACATACAAAATTTGCATCTTTGTAAAACATAAAATATTTCTATTTTATTACATAAAATTGAAACTACTTTTTTGCCCAAGAAAGAAAAAAGAGTAACAAAATAATTAAAGAGAGTCTAGAATATGTTGACAACTAATCATGGCATTGAAAGCATTTGGATGAAAGCCCAAATAAAACTATCCAAGAAAAATAGGCTAAGCTATTTGAGTAACCATATCATGCACATTGCTTCTTCATATAAATCTGTGTATCTTGGAATTGTTTATTTTATCCAATTTATAGGCCAATGCTTTTTCCCATTTTTGCATAGTCAGTCAATTTATTCCTATAAAATTGAATAAAGTGGGAAAAGAAAATTCAATCAAGAAGTTTCCTCTCCAGCACTCTATCATTCCCATAATGCACTAGAAATTTATAAGGTGAGATTATTTTAATCTGTGAGGGGTAATATGTGTAATATGGAGATCTGTTTAGAATTCTGTGAAGAAGTATTAGTTGGGTCTTTGTGAATATAATGTAATATATGGTAATTTCTCATATTTATTTATCTTACTATCCACACAAAGTCTGTTGTTTACTTGATACTCAGTGTGGTCCGTGGACCAACGTCATCAACATAGTCTGCAGCTTGTCTAAAATGCAGAATCTGAAGTCCTACAGCTGCTAATTAATATGCATGTCACTGTTAAGAGACACTGAAGAGAAAGTAAACAGCAGCTTGACTTTTTGAAGGAATTGTACTACTCTGAAAATATAATTTTATTCTAGTTCAAATAAAATGTCTCTTTTATTAGGACTTTTGTGAATAATACAATTATTTGCCACATTAGCCTTTTGGCATTACATTTCAGAAAACATAGGCAGTATTTTTGAGAATAGGCTTTATATTGGTAAAAATGTTTTCAGCTGAAAGTAACAGACACATCACCACTATATTTAAGTAATCAGAACATCCTTGGAACATAAGTTAATGCAGGCCTTTGCTGATAACCAATTTCTTGATTTTATCCTCTTTCCTAAGCAGTTTTACCTAGGAGATACTAAAAGCAACAAAAATGTGTATCTTGCCCATAACAAAATCATGTCCTAAAGAATAGACACTGTATTTCCTTGTGACTAATAGTTTAAAAACAGGTAACTTGCCTTAGAATTCCCCCAGAAAACCTCTTGCATTTCATTTTTTCACTGAGATAACACTTCCCTCCCACTACAAGAATAATCACTGTAGGAATGGCCTTAATCAATGAATGCCAAGGGGTTGAAATACTTTGAGTGCACTGATGTCTTGATTTACTGCTACCAATTGCTTCTCAGATTGCTAATAAATAAGGAAAAAGAAGAAGTTAATGTTATGAAGCCAGGAATTACTATTATCTCTGTTTCCCACTGCACAGTTATGCTCTGATAGAATGGGGCTGGATGTTAATCAAGCTGAGATCAGTGTTTAACATACATGACCAAATGAGAAGGAGCTAAATTGCATTTGTTTGGTTGTTTTTTATTTTTTGTGGGGTTTGGGGGGGGGGTTGGGGGGGTGGTACTGGGGATCGAACTTGGGACCTTGTGCTTGCAAGGCAGGCAGCGGAACCACTGAGCTAAATCCCAGGCCCTTAAGTTGCAATTGTAAAGTTAGATGCCAACTAAAATGTGTTCTGTCCAGTTATGAAACACACTCCATCTTGAATGATGCCAAAACAACCAAACAATCATATCTTCTTTTTCAGGAATAAATCTGTGACACACAGAAGTGAAAGAAGATAATTGAAACACAAGTCTAGATTTCCTTGAAATCTTTAACACATTAGAGAGTCAAGAAAACTTGACTAGAAAGATTTCTAGAGTGCCATATTTTTCCACTTCTAGAAAAGTTTTCTTCTGCTTGCTTAAGTATCTGGCATCTAGTAGGACTTGAAATATAATGTTTTAAATAGAAGAATTCCAATATTGAAAAAACTGGCTGAAAATTTCACGTATTTGTAAATGGTCTCTGAAGATTGCCTTATAAATAATTATATTTTGCTAATTTCTCCATACTATGATAACAGAAGCTAGTAATAGTTTAGTGAAGAAATTTTATAGTATGTGCCTATCTTCTTGGCACTAAAATTATTTTCATATTATTTTTATGGCTTAAAACCAATAATACGATTGATCAGCAAAGCTTAAACAGCTTAAACAATAAGCAGAAATCTTAACTATAAAAAAATTTAAGAAAGTCGATTTTCACTGGAATTTGCCTGATGTAGCAGTAATCACCAATAAGTGAAGAATATAAAGCAGATATAGATTTTGTATTTAACATAAAAAATAAAATGTCTAACAAATTCAAGATATCCACAGTGCTTCTCAATGTCTAGAAAGTGTTTCGATTTGAAATGCAATCATTTCCTTCACCTCTCCAGATGCTATCAGTTTTTCACTGCTCAACCCACGTTATCCTCTTGGGAAGATTTTTCACTATGCCTATCAGTAGCAATATTTTCATTTCTTTTATTTCTACACCCTTTATTGACCAGATATTTATCTCTGATAGTTTTGTGAATATCATTCTTGTTTTCTGAAATGTAATTTAAATCTTTCAAGAGCAGGACAAAATCTGCATTTTTAGAAAATATACCATACAGGTTAGAGCATACCACAAAAAATAATTAATGAAAACTAATTAATTAAAAATTATCAAAATGCCCATTTTTTTCTATCATCCCTAAACTAATGTGATATTTATAAAGATTGTTATGGTTTCAAATTATTTGTCTGGCCTAGAAAAACCTAGATCCCTTGTGTTAGCCTTATATTATTCTGCTTCCTTTCACGATCAATCTACCAGTAGTGATAGCAATAATTTCCCAAAAGCATCTAAGACCTAAATCTTTTTCTAATGCTATATTGGTGCTAACTCCTATGACATTTACCTAGCAAAGAGTAAAAGCATATTAAGGATAATACAACAAATAAATTACATATTTAAAACATAAAGTCTCAAGATAGCCTAACTCATTATTCCATCCCTTTTATATTGCAAGAAAAGTTCTCTGAAACATCCAAACTACATAGAAGTATTCAAGGCTAAGAGTTAAAACAGAAAACTGCCTACAAATTATAAATATTAGGCATGAGGCAAGACTGAAGTCACCAAAGTTTTGTTCCTTGGAGCCCTGATCCAGAAGACTTGAGTAGGGTAGTGCGAAAAATCCAATGTTCACCTTGGACAGGAAATGTTGAATTGAAACTTTTTTTGGTGGATTCACTTAGTATGTTAGTATCTTGAAGGCTTTAACATGTGCACACAAAAGAAATTATCTTAGATATGTTTAAAACTGTGGAATGAATCTTTCACATATATTCAAACACAAAAGAATATTCCATGGAAAACCTATTTTTAGTAGAGGTGTTTTGAGGGCCATCAATTAGGAAAATGTTAAGGTAGGTAAAAAGGGTTTGTACTAAAATAAGGAGACCTAATTTGTAGTCTTACCTATGTGGCTTGAGGGACTAGGAATTTCTCCAATTTCCCCCAAGTTACGTGGATTGTATTGTCAAATGGGATCTTGAAATATGGGGAAAAGGTGACATAGGTACATTTAATAACAAGAAATGTTCTCTTCACTAGAGGAAAATGCAAGGAAGGTTAAAATTTATGAACATGTAGCCTGGTGTGTTGATGCACACCTGCAATTCCAGCACTGGGAGCCTGAGGCTGAAGGATCACAAATTCAAGCCCAGTCTGAGCAACTGAGCTACATAGTGAGACTTTGTCTCAAAGTAGAAAAACAAAGCTGGGTGAGGAGGTGACATATCTGAGGGAAGAGGCCCTGGGTTCAACCTGCAGTACTGCCAAAATATTTATAGTTGTTATAGTTAGAGACAACTTTATATTTTTTTAAATAATAAAGCTTGAAAAGAGTAGTAAGTAAAAACAACCCAGCGACTTTACCTGAAATATTAAAGATGGACATGGGAATATTATACATTGCTATTAGGGATTTTTTAAAAATTTAACCCATCTTCTATAAATTTAAAAAGCTACTCTTTTATTTAAAAATCTGTCTTATTCAGAAGACGTCAGAATGCATACAGAAACTAGATGATTACTGATGTTCGTGTGAACTTTATTATGGGACACAATTTCTGAGAATAAAACAAACAGCAAAATAGAATATTGTCAACTATTTTTTCACATCCTTAACAAAATATATTTTTTATTTTGCCAATAAAATTTTAGTGCTGTTTCTCACCTTTTGAGCAGCAACTAATTGTCAAGATAGGTATTGTATTAAATAAAAAGTACAATATTCTGAACTAAGAAATGCCTGCATTAGACACTGAAGTTCAATAGTATTGAATTTAAATTACTTGAATTCAAATAGTACAATACACTATTTGCATATTTATTGGTACACAAAATAAATTGATGAGAGATGTCATATTTTTAAACCAATTTAAAAAATAAAGGTTACTTACAAAAGTTGTAATTCTAATTGAAAAAAATCAATACTATGAGTTCCAGAAAAGTGTGAACTTTTATAAAACCCAGAAAAAAGTAGTTCTTTATCCCTTCCTTTTGAGCCAAGTCCAAGCCTCAAGACAGCTCCATGTGGCGAAGAGGAAGCCTGCTTTACCCACTTAATCTTTGACAGCAACAATTGATATAGAGCCCACTTCAAGTCAAGTGTAGTGCACATTTGGCATGAAGATCCTCTTTCCTCCTATCATGATGCAGATTTGTGTACTTCTTATTTGCAAACACTCAAAATAATCACTACTTCAATCCAACAGTTACACGATGCTTTTCTCAATTTTAAAATTTTTAACTTTGAAATGTAAATTTACATAGCAATAGATATTTCAATATATATAGTATAACACATAAATAAGCTAAGTATATGTATCTCCTCAAAATTTCATTTTTGTGGTGAAAATGCTCAAAATCTTCTAGTTTTTTAAATACACATTACATCATCATTATCTACAATAATCCAATTGTGCTTTGAAACATAATAGATATAATGCATTTTTTCTTTTATTTGCATTGTTTATAAAGTAATTGACTCATAAAATTGTACATATTTATAATCTCTATGTATTTGTGGAATATTGCCATAAATATATACCTTCTGCAATTTTCCAACTAAGGCAAGCATATCTATCTCCTCACTTATTGTTACTTTGTGTTGCAAGCACTCAAACTCCTTTCTTCTAGCTTTTTGAAACATACAATACATTATCATTGTCTGTATTCATCCCACTGAGCAATAGAAAAAAATGTATTCGTAAAATTGTCTATCAGCTTAGATTCAAAGGATCCCAAGGAATTCTTTGTTTTAAATGTTCTAGTCTTGTTTATTATTTGGGATCTTTATGACTCACTCTGGTTTATATCAGGCTCACACTCAGACAATGACTGGTAAAGGCTTCTTCTGGACCTAAGTACTGTACCTCAATGATCTGTCCAAAGAGCCATATCAGAAAATCTTTATATTCTGTAAACATCAATAAATATAAACATATTTTCATCTTAGTATATTTGCATTAATGATGGGGTATTGCTTACCACATGTACTAGTCAGGTTTCCCAACACTAGAACAAAATAACCCTAAGTTAGAGGAAGAAAAGTTTAATTTGGGGGGCTTTCAGTCCATGATCAGCTGGCTCCAAGACAGAAATGTTGTGATGGAAAAGCATGGCAGAAAACAGCTGCTCAACCCATGGCAGCCACAAAGCAGAGAGTGGAGGGATGCCTTCCATTAACACACTTTTTCCAACAAAGTTCTACCTCCTAACAGCAGGTGTAGCTATAAAAGCACCAAAGGAGGAATCCATTAGTGAATATACCACCTCCATGATCCAGTTACCTTCCAAACAGCCCACCTCTGAACATATGAGACTTTGGGGGGATCTTCTATATCTAAGTCATAACTAAGTCTATATCTAAGTCTATATCTAAGTCATAACATTCCACTCCAGCCACAAAAGATCCAGGTCCATCTCATTGTGAAAATATATTTAGTCAATCTGTAAGAGTTGCCAAATTCTTAACAGTTTTAGCCATGCTAAAAAGTCCAAGTCCAAAGTCTACTCTGAGAATCAAGGCAAGTTTATAATGGGGAACTTCTATAAAAGGCAAAAGCAAGTTACATAATTCCAAGATACAATCTCATAGAGTAAACATTCCCATTCCAAAAGGGAAGAATAGGGGAATATATTTCTGACCCAAGCATGTTTGAAACCCAGTGGGACAATCATTAAATCCCAAAGCTCAGAATATGGCACCCAACCACATGATGTTCCGATGTGGCTCCCATAGGGTTTGGTTACCCCCACCACTGTGGTCCTGTTGGTTACATCCTTCATGGCCTCTCTCTTAGAATGTCTCTACTCACAGCGTGCTGTGCACTACCCTCTTGGAGTTCTTTGACTGACCTGCCAATAATTCCTGCACAATTATTGCATTCTGCATGCCAGTAAAATCAGCATCAAATAGACAATGTCAAGATCTGCTGCTAGCTGATGCAGTAGTCAGACTCCTTTGTATCATGACTGTGATAGTCTCTGAGTACCTGGATAGCTAAGCTAAGCACGATATTCATCCTGGGGAAAGAATTCCCTCAGCAGCCCTTTTTCCTCAGTAGGCCAAGGGATTCTCATCTCAAATGAAAGATTTACACTCTTGCATATTTGAGCCTGTGATGGGTAGGGTCTTGCTGATTGGTGAGAGGCCTTTTGGCATCTTTCTTCTTTTCCCTATAAATAGTACTTGGTTTCCCTTTAATGTCACTGATCTCAGCAGCTAAACTCTTTTGTCCCCAACTTCACACATGCTTTTATCTGGGCCAAACTTTAACTTTTTCAAATTTTTCTGCTTTAACTTATACCCCTGATTCTTACTATAAATCTAGCTAAACAAATCCAGTAATACCCATACCACGACATGAATATTGAGCTCTCTTGAAATTTTCTCCATGAGATTAGTCAGTCCACAATCTTTAAATTCAGCCTCATGCAGTCCTAGGACACAGGTAAATTGTAGATAAATTATTTGCCAGTATGAAACATGCATGACCTCTAGACCAGTTTTGAATACATTCCTCATTCTCATTTGAAATTTTCTAATTCTGGCCTTTATTGTCCCTATCCCTATCAGCACTCTGGGCCTCTAAGCTTCTAGTCCATCAAGATCTGTGTCCAGTATTCTAAAACTTCTCTAGCTATCATCACCAACCTTTCCAAATACCTCCCATAAACCAGTTCTTGAAGCTTCTAAAAGACATGGTTGGGGGCCAAGATTTAGCTCAGTTGTTCTGCCACCCACCTCGAAAGAGCAAGGTCCTGAGTTTCATCCCTGATACAAAAAAAAAAAAACATGGTTGGTTGCAAACACAACACTTGTCCCACTTCTCAGGTACCAGTTTTCTGTGTTAGCTTTCTAATAGCCAAGACAAAATACCAGACACTATCAGTTTAAAGGAGGAGATGTTTATGTTGGCTGACATTTCAGGGGATTCAGTCTGTAGTCATCTGAATACAAGGGAAAAACAGCATGGTGAAAGGCCAAGACAGAGAACAGACAACTAACTGCATGACCTATAGCATCTGGGAAGCAGAGAGAAAAGGGAAGGGTCAGGGAGTAAGAAATAGCCCCCAAAGCTACACCCCAGTGGTAACACCTCTTCCAATCAGCCTCCATTTCCTAGCAACACATTTATCTATTGAATGCATCAATGGACAGGTCCACTGATAAGGATAGCATCCCCACAATCCAATCATCTTCCAAAAGCCCCATCTCTGAACACAAGAGGCTTTTGGAGCTATTCTAGATCTAAACCTTAACACAACCTTTATTGTTACATTTATCTTAACAGCAATTTGCTGAACATACACTTTGTGTTCAGCACTGAGCTAAGTGTCATAGGGCCAGAAAAGAAATGATAATGTAATTTTCAAAGCGTCTGCACCATGGGGTGACAGTGCTACAAAGGGAAAATATGGATAACAATATAAACAGTAAAAATGCTAAATTGTGCAATTTTGGAGAGCTATAGTCATAGAGGCTATAACAATCCCAAAAAAGTGTCATAAGAAAAAAGACTTACTTTATTTATGTCGTGCATAACTGCAGCATGATAATTTCCCTGCTATTGACTTTCATTGTCCCTTCCCAACCTTATTTTGCATGGTCTACATTATTTAACAAAATGACAAACACAGAGAAGACACTTAATGAATGATTATAGCATTGAAAAAGTGTTTGAGTACCAGATGTGTATGTCTGTTTGATGGTTAAAAATTTCCTAACCAACAAAATAATTTTTCATTTTCTCATATCTCCAGTAGTCAATGAAATGTAATGGTAACTATGACAGTATTCTCATTCTGCAGTCTAACAATGATTATGATACATTTTGCCAATCTTCTTCCAAACTGTAATGCAATTTCAGCAATAAACATCAATGATTAATTAGAAGATAGAAGAAGCATTATCTATGTAGAAAAATTTCATATAACCTCAGATAGAAATTTTATTTCAATAACATTACCTGATTAACAATATTGTGATCAACATTAACAAGTGAATTCTGTGTGTAATGCTGAAAAGAAGGCAGAGAAATATTTTCTTTAGAGAAAAAGGATATGTATGCTAGTTATGTTGTTAACCTCATAGAAATGTGTCAGGAATCTCTGTTTGCATAATAACCTGAACATATTTCAATGTTACCCAGAATTGTGTGATCCTTCAACATTTTGTGATAAGCCCATCCTGTTTGTGTATATGAGCAATGTTGAAGAAATAAGTAGTATAAATCAATGGAGAATGAATTAAACAACAACACAACAGGTAAACTAGTCATTTAAATTCCCTGGACTAGTTCTCTGTGAATTGTCCATCACTCACTGTTCTTTGCAATTTCAGTGAAATATTATAGTAAACATCTTCTTCCCAAAGATTATCAATTTTTCCTTGCAAACATATATTATTATAAAAAAGCAATACTTCATGATATATGAATAATAAAAAATTGCTATCATCTCCATTCTGCCACCTGTTTTTCTTGTACATATGGATATGAGAATTGTTTAAATAAAAGTAAGAGGAGCTTAAAATTATAATTTATCATAATTTTCTAAGAATACTATTTTGTTCTTAGATTTAGATTTAAAAGCAATAAGGAGAGACCATAAATGGAAAAAATATGTAATTTTCTATATCTCCTTAATACAGAGGTATACTGTTCTTGAACTTGAACCCTTCATATCATCAGGATTTCAAAACTTCAATTAGTTTTTTAATTGTTGCTTCAAAGTCTCCATTTAGAAATGTTTGCATTATAGAAAGAATATGGCTTTGGGTTCCTCCTTCTAAACTGAGTTTTTTAAATAAAAAACATACCAAAATTATTTAAAGGAGAAGTGCTGGAGTTCTTTCCCAGTTTTATTCTCTTTTCACCTTTTCTGATATTTCTAGGGATGAAGTTGCATTGCTTGAGAGTACTAAATGAAAGTGACTAAAAATTTGAAATAAGAAGGTTACAGCTTGTAATGCACTCTTCCATGCAGACTTGGGCTAGGTTCTTTTTTGATATTTGTGAAGTTTTTCTTGCATATAATCTTCTGAGTTCCAACCAGTTGAACTTTCAACATTTGCAGAATTTTAGAAGCAGCTTTTTGTGGAAATTTTCATCTATGTTAGAAGGCAAAATAACAGACTTTCTTTACAATATTAAAAAATACTTTTTGTTATAGATTTAGCAGAGACATTCTTATTGGTTGCTTAAAAGTTTAAACAAAAAATCATCAGTGATGAGATACTTCAAATTTTTCAATTCTATTGCATCACTCTTACCCTAGAAAGTGGTTTTGCAACTTTTCTCCTCAGCTATTAAATGCAAATTCATGAAATACCTAGAACAAGCAACAATAATAGCTGATATTCATATGCATATATTATCTTATAAGTACTTTCATAATCTGTATTGTATATAGAAGAATAAATGCCAAAAAAATGCAAAAATGTTGGTGATATAGTCTTAAAAAGACAAAACTCAGAGAAAGCTTTGACTAAGTCGACAAAACTACTAAATTGGAGAGCTTTTTATTCTTTTTACTCCAACAATAGACCTTTCAATACCTTTCTTGGAATGTAAACCACAAGGGGATGGTTCAGCAGTTTATTTAACACTATGTTCCTATCTATAAATATGTGCTAGATTATATCTACAGTCCAGAAAACACAGGCAGAAATCAGCTAACAAAGGGCCCTCTTAAATGCAATTACAAGTGTAACTACAAAGTACTTATTTTAAAAATGGGAATCTCAGTTACAGTGGACCCTCAAGTTACAACCACCCTCACATATAAATAACTTAGCATACAACTGGAAATTTTAGTTTTAAATTATAAACTAAGTCTTGAGTTACAACCTGAAATGCCAGTCTTTCCTGTGCAGGATTTATTGAGAAATTCTAGGCCAATGTCTCTCTAAGGACACTGAGATCTGCTTTCAACAAACTGTGGCCTAAAATTATGCAAAAGCAAAAGGAGGCTTTGAAGGCTGTGTAGAGGAGCCTGAGCCTCCAATTGACTCTGTGGCTGATAATATTCTCACTATAGCAGACTTCATAGGCTTGCAGGTAGACAGTGATGTTGAGGAACTGGTGAAGGAACACTCAAAGATACTGTCTACAGAGGAACTTCAGCAACAGAGAATCACAGCTGAGGAGCTTTCTGAAGAGGAAGGGGAATATCAACAATCAGTAGAGCAAAGTTCTTCTGAAGTAAAGGAAACCCTACAAAAATTGACAAAGCTACACACATTTGTAGAGAAGACCCACCCAGAGAAAAAACCAATCATTGCATTCACTTGCTTAATGACAATGTCATGTCACACTACAGAACAGTGTTAAAGAAAAGACAGAAACAGACAATCTTAGACCAGTTTTTAGGCCTGAAAATGTTGAGACCTAGTGAGTCAGAAGCAGGTTCTAGTGGGCTACAGACTCTCCTAAGGAGAGAAAAGACACCAGAGAGCCAGGAGTTTCCTTCCAAACAATAACCACCGTCCATTTCATCCTCTCTTCCTGCAAGCCAAGATGTCAACTTGAATGGTGATCACAGTATGAAATTGTTGTTTTTGGTAAACCAGGCACATTTTATAACTTTTTGGTGAATATACTAGGAAAATTATTGATGTTTCTGGTAAATTATGCACATTGTACAACTATTTTTTATTTTGAAAAGGTTAGTTAAGGTTTTTTGGGGAGGTTTGGAATGCACTATGGGTATTTCCATTACTTCTTAGAGGAAAAATAGTCTTGACTTACAAGCAACTGGAGTTACAATGAGCCCTTTTGAATTAAATGTTTGTAAGTCAAGGGTCCATTGTACATATCATAAGGACCTTCCATCATTGAGGTATTGAATGTCATAATGCACTATGTAACAACTTCATTTGAAAACATTCATAGCCGTGATAAAATAAAAATCAGGGAGACTGTATTGCATATTTTCCTATTGCTGGTATAAAATATCTGACACCCATAACCTAAAGGAGGCCCCTGGACCTCCTTTAGCTCACAGTATTTAGAAGATTCAGTTCATTGCTGTTTGGCTCCAAAGCAGACACAGCATGGTAGAAGGTCATGCTATGTCCTTCCAAGCACATGAGACTTTTGGGAAACATTTTCAATCTAAACCATAAACAGAGACTTTTGCTGATTTCTTCAGTCTTTGTTGATATCTTCTGTACTGAATTAGAGTTTAGGAAGACTTCAGCAAATAATTAGATGTGGTCTCTGATTTCCTTTTTGTGTTTCATAAGCATTTCACCTCTCTAACTAGATTGTAAGCACTTTGGGAGAAGAGATCCCACAACTTTTTGAATTCAGAAGATTATATAGGATATGTTGTTATACCCAATCCAGATTATAGAGAATTGCCAAAACTCTGAGCCAAATCTGAGTCCTTTATTGCTGCAGGTCAAGAGCAACTTGCGCTCGAAATCTCTCAACCCCAAAAAAGCGGCTTGGGAGTTTCTTTCAAGCTGCTCTTCTAGTTGGGGAGGGCTCAAGAGGAGGCGGAGTGCAAGCAGAATTTTACAGAAGCAGAACTTTGCTAAGTTAGTAGGGGTAAGGGGAAGTTTCATACAGTTTAGTTGGAACAAAAATATCACACAAATGTGGAATGTCCTCCTCACAAGGTCATAAAGATAACATACAGCTGCAGACTTCTCTGCCAAACAGGATGTGGCCTGTCATGCATCAGCCAAGGGTGCTTCTAAGAAGGGAGGGGGACAGTGATGAGGCACAAAATGGAGTCAGGCTGGCTATCACAATGTCATGGTACAATACTAGGAGCCTAGTAAATATGCCTAATTTATCATATCACGATGGGAGAAATTTCTTTAATAATCTTTTGTCAATTATCATAAACAGCAAAAAATATGAATTTTTATAACTCTGCTGCATTGCTAATTTTCTGCTATTCAATGTATGGTCAAATATGTTCTTTAAACATATATGGATTATCCTACATAAACTTGCTCATAAAAGGTGCTATTAATATGAATCTATAGCTTAATATAAACTAGTTTATTCTAGTCAGTAACATAAAATAAATCCACATATGACATACTTGCAGAGAAGATTTATAAGACAAAGTATGGTATAATATGGACTATTTCATTTCATTGTATTTAAAGTGACTGATGACCGAGAAAGTGAGTCTGATTTTCCTTCACTGTTGATTGCTAATCTGAATTGATTAGTATGCTTTTTGTTGCAACCAAGGCACTTGGCTCAAACTGCTCTAAGAATATTTAATAATATGCTGGTTGGCTTATATTGCTGAAAAGTCCAGAAGTAGAGCCAATTTCAAGTAAGTTTTTAAGGCTCTTGCTTCTTTTCCCCGCAATTCTCTTTTTCTTATTTTAAGCATAGAATTCAAGTCTATAGTAGATTTGTGTCATTATAGCAAAATTTCAGTACTTATTTTAGGCATGACACATGCACACCAAATATAATGAGGTTTGTACTTATTATACTATCTTTCAACTGATACCAGTGCATGAAGAAATGCCATGTACTGGTTACTTCTGCAGGATGGGAACTTCCTGCTAAACTTGTACAAATTAAATATCAGTCTAAACTGGGAATGAATACAAACCCTACTAAAACTTATACAAATGAATATTAGGGAGAAAATCACAATGACCTCAACAGAAATCAAAAGGCTGACATTTTCATACATAGATGTGACATTTAGTCTAACATAAGTAATTATCATTAACCTCAAAATTTAATGACATTTTGAGTTCCAAAGAATAATTCAGAGGCATGATCATACTGGATTTCAATCTTAAGAATTTGAAAGCATAAGGCACTCTAAAATAATGATGATGGAAATGATACAGAAAAAAATTCTCCAACAATTGTAACCTCATCACTGATAAAGACATTTGTAGAATTGAATTGCATATAAATGCATCTTGCAAAAATCCTCAACTGAATATATATTCTCAATTAAGAAATCTTTACAGAAATAAGTGGATCAATAAACATTACGTGCATTTTACAATTGAAGAAGCTAGAGTTTAAACACAAATATTGTAAATGTAAGTATATTTTATTTTGTTATATTAGACATAAGAACATGCATAAAGACAGGACTTTATGCTCTTGAGATTATGGAGATAGAACATGAGTATAAAAATAATAAATACAAAATAAATAATATATGACAGTTCATGGAACATATATTAAACTTCATGTAGTTTTATACTTAAGATCAAGGCAATAAAGACAGGTAAATATCAGCCCTTTGATTTAATAAAAGGCTAAGAAGTAAGGAAGAGAAATAAGGCAAAGAATCTACCTACTTATGGGCAGGAACTTTCACTGTAGGGATGCTTATCAGTAGCTTTCTAATTAGGGTGCATGTACATGACGAGATGGGCTTACATCAAAACAAGAAAAATATTCTTTTGAAATATTTCTATCATATTTAATAGACAAAAAAGTCTTCAGTTCCTAAGAGATGGTGCAAGTTATCTATCCTGCCTTCCTAAAGGAAAGATTCATATTTTCATAGCCTCTGTCCTTTCTGAGTCTTGTGTTGCAGTCTTCTACAATTTTTCCCTTTTTTCCACTTAATCGGCCTCAAAAATAAACAATGCTTTTGTTTTTCTCAACTTAAAATAAAAATGCTTTTCACCTAGTATTCTCTTAGCTAATGATTCCTTTCTATGATCTTTGTAATACTCATGTTTAATCATTATTTTTAATTTTTCCATAGACTTTGTCTTGAACCCTCTCATAAAAAGGAACATTTTCCCCCATATACCACTGCAATACACATACCAAGATCACCAGTAACTCTATGTTGCAAACTCTAAGATTCAGTGTTCAGATCTCATCCTCCTTAATAGTGTTTAGTGAAGTTTACCATACTTCTTTGAAACACACATCTGGCTTTTAGGATACGGTGCTTCTTTAGTTTTCTTTCTTTGTCATGCTCTTCCATTCTGAATTTTCTTTGTTATTAGCTCCTAGTTGCCCCAAACAATTTACATGATGACTGTGGGCCTACTTTCTCTCTAAGTTGTCTCACCCAGCCCCTTGGCTTTAAATATCATCTACATCTATATCTAGACCCACAACTTTTTCCTTAAACTTCAAGCACATACATTCAACAGCATATATCAGTTCTTTCATGTCCAAATTCCCGTCTTCTGAATTACATTCAAACTTTTTTTTCCCTAAACATCATCTACAATAATAAAAAGAACTTTATTCCTTGATAATTCTCTCCATCAGAAAACACTGTTCATTTTATATTCCAAATATGAGTTAATTTTAGTTTGAATCCTTATCCCGATAAAAATATGGCTTGTCCCTTTAACTCCTTAAAGTTTGGGCTCAACTAATACCTCTCAGTGAGCCTTTCTTGATGATGTAACAATTATTAGGCCTAAGAAATTAAAAGTTTTATTTCCTTGTTAATTACTGACCTCTCAACTAAAATGTAAGGTCCATGAAGAAATAAATTTTTCTTATTTTCTCATTTTCTATCTTTGTGTCAGACAATTCCTGACATAAAATAGCATTTTAGAATATATATTTATATAAATACTTAATTATGTATCTGTGATCTCATTCAGTATCACTGCCTTGGATTTCTATGTTCTTATGTTTAGGGCTTGGTTATAGGAAGTTCCTGAAACATTGCTCATTCTATATCTTTACAGCTCAGAAGGCAATCAGTAAAATAAATGTTTGATTAAATATTTGGAGAAAGTAAAGAACTAAAGAAAGAAAGGATGGGAAGAAATATTTTGCATTAGAAAACAAGCCACTGCTTGTTTAAAACCAATAAAATACTGAGACTTTGTGTTGCCATAAAATAACCTAGTTTATCCTGGCTGATTTATCTCTTTAAAATTTTCATTGCCCTTTTACATGAATGGTAAATCTGATCATGATCAGATCACAGAGGTAACATGAGTACACTATTTTTATCTAAACCAAAATATTTTTCAGTCCTAAAATGAAGAGTATTAAAAATAATTAAAATTTTATGCTTTTTGAAATAGTCATTTTTAAATGAAAATGTGATGTGTTATATTGATAGATATATATAATTCTTCTGCTTAAAGATGACTTTAATAAATATAACTATTTCCAAAAATTAAAATATTGGCATAGGAGTCTAAAGTTGAAGGTTAAAAAGAGGCATTTATTCCTCAGTGATGAACCTGTAAAGAATGTGTATTTTTCAAGTGCCAGGCTACTGATAGACATCACTCCACAAGGTATTTTCATAAGAAATATGTAGTAACAGACATCAGAAGTGCTGAATACTGGACCTACAAAGTGCTGCGATAAGGAAGTTAAACTTTGACTCACTTATCTTACAGTAAATTAAATGAACAGATTTTTGCAATAATTATTTACCACTAATAACTAAGCACATATGAGAGCATTGTTGTAGAACATTCAGAAGTTAGACAATATTTGATTTAAAACAAAACAAAATCACTGAAAAATGAACTACCAAAAGAACTTTCCACACCCTCTCCTCTATTCAGCAGGGATTATTAGCCACAGATACTTATTTTATATCTATGAGGGAACTCCAGAAAATTGTTCTTCCTGAAAGTGTTCTCTGTTACCTCATCCTTAGCTAATCACATTGGTAATTTTCTCTGACCTTGGCTTAAGAAAATCAGCCTACTCAAAATTTAAAGACCCAATCCAAAAATGGGCATCTGAGATGAATACACACTACTCAGATGAACAAGTAGAAACAGCAAATAAATACATGAAAAAAATGTTCCACATCACTAGTCATTCAAGAGATGCAAATGAAAACAACACTGAGATTCCACTTCACTCCAGAAAGAATGGCTGCTGTCATAAAATCAACCAATAACAAATGCTGGCGGGGGTGTGAGGAAAGAGGAGCCCTGCTCCACCGCTGGTGGGAGTGTAGACTGGTGCAACCACTGTGGAAATCAATATGGAGATACCTCAAAGAACTAGGGCTGGAGGTCCCATTTGACCCCACTATTCCACTGCTGGGGGTCTTCCCCAAAGAATTAAAAGAATCATACCACCACAATATATGTACACTCATGTTTATAGCTGCACAGTTTGTAATATCTAAAGCTTGAAAACAGCCCAAGTGCCCATCAACTGGAAACTGGATAAAGAAGATGTGGGGTTTTTTTATAAAATGGAGTACTACTCAGCCATAAAGAATGAGAAA
>NW_004624840.1:4419436-4441143 GCF_000247695.1 Heterocephalus glaber
CCTTCCCCTTTGCCCCTTTTCTTCCTATTTCACATAATCTATTATACCTTTTAGTCCTTATTTACACTTTCAGTTTCTCACACTAGAGAAACTATTTGGTATTTGTACATGTGTTATACATCTAATTTCATGCCTGTCCTATAGTAGATACTCAGTAAACATCAACTGAATAAATAAATAATACATAATTTGCCTTGGACAAATGGAAGCATTGTATCAGTGTGTGAGGAACCACAGTACAATTGAGTATGTAGAGACCTGGAGCCAGATTTCTAAAGTTTTAAGGTTCTAAATATCATTCTGATTACTACAAACTAAATAAACTTGGAAAATTTATTTACGTTTGTGAGTAATCTCATAAAATTTTTTGAGAACAAAGAAAACTGTCAGATTTTAGGATGTGGTTTCTCTTCTCCCCTTCTCTGATTTAATTTTCTTTGTTCTAAATAATGTTCCTTATTATTTATACTCATATTATCTATGAGCTGACAGAATGGATCACCACTGTTCCTGGGAAAGTGGTTATCTTGGTTGGAAACAAACTAGAAACATGTAGCATTACCAGGACCAAAACAGTTTATACACAATTTATGCATCAATGAACCCTTCTAGTACCGTGACCCTGTTTTTCAGAACTTGTGTTCTTCTTTAATAAAATTTCTAATGCAAGCATATAGGTGGTAGTTTTAAAACTCCAAGTAACACTGGCAAAATTTAGTTCTCTATATAAAGTAATAAATCCAGAGATTGAAACAATTAAAACATTCACTGCTCCACAAGAAATGGCACATATGTGAAATAATTAGAGAATAAAATAGCATTTCTAAATTTTGAATGTATAAAATTGTAAAATTTTTATCTCCAAACCATAGGAACTCCTGGAATGCATCAAAATCATACTATAAGAGTTACAAATTAATTAATTTCTCATGAAACTAAAACATGATCTGCCTCACTGTGATCCACAATAGATGTGTGTGGGGGAAGGAAAACAATAAGGAATAAGGAAAGTAGAAAGGGGGAAGGAAGAAAATATATGAAGTGACTGGGTCAATGACAAAAATCCCTGTTTTTTGTAAATATTGCAAATATTTTTATAAATACTGCATATCTGGCAGGAAATATAATTTAATATATAAGATGACATGGTATCCTATAAAGAGTTTAAGATATTATTCTCTAGTTATTTTTGTTTTGAAAAATTATTTTTCCATAGAACTGCTTTTATATTTTCTTTTTAATGCCCATTTGTATTACATTAAAATAAAATAATTTTTTAAAAGAATAATATAGATAGGAACATGGAATAGCAAAAAATATGTGAAAGAGCAATATTTTGCCCCAATGACCTGCACTACACCTTTTAAAAACAACCACAAATTTTGGAGTGGCCTTTCTGTTGTTACTGAGCTTATGTGTCACCAACAGTATTTACTGCAATTCCAGGATGCAAATAATAGGGAAAAATATGTGTTCAGGTTTTTTTAAGTATTTGTTTTATATATGAAAAAGCAACTTTGAGGTTTATGGAGAAATGAGCTCATATTTTGGCTCTGAATTATTTGCAATAAAATATCTGTTTACAGCCTCAAAATAGCAGAACTATGTTGCTGTGTGAAAATAAACGAAGTAATGCATTTCTTTTACTTGTGAAGACAGCAGATATGTAAGCTTCACTGGTTTCTAGTTTTCCTTTTATGAAGATAATAGCTCAGTGGTGTTTCAAGGTTATATTATTTTTAAAATATACTGTATGTGCAAACATAGAGTCTGCGAGGCTTTTCAAAACATGTGTCTACAACAGAGCTGTTTAGTTTGACAGAGCTTCAAATGGCAGGATACTGTGTTGAATGCAAAACCAAATTCTGAAAGTGAAGAGCTAAAAGGGAGTTGAATGGGCTTAAATCTTGACAAGGTTCAACATTTCTTTGTCTCAAGATGACAATCAAAACATCCCACAATGCTCTCAAAAATTTTTAAGTGGTTTCTTGGGACTTTCCCTGGAAAAGCTTTTTGGTCCACTACTTATTTCTGAATGGCAGATCCTTGTGTATTTTTAAATAGCATGTACTTGTCATTATGTAATTTATGGCATAGATGGAATAACTCAATGTTCAAATTATACAAATGGAAAACGTGTCAACATACTTCCTTTCATCAAATACAGGAATACCTGTATTCTAATATTACTCCAGGGTACACTCATAGATAAAGGCTGAATAGAAAACATGAAAATACAGCAAGCATAATCTAGCAACACTTTGAGTGAAATTCAGAAAAACAAACACCTTTCCTGTAATTTTTCTCCTATAACTCCAGAAATGGCTGGGAAAATCACTAAATACATAATAGCAAAATATATATTACTTTATAGATAAAGAAATGAGGGCCAGGGATGTAGCTCAGTAGCACTGTGCCTGCCTGACAAGCATAAGGTCCTGAGTTCAATCCCCAGTACTGCAAAAAAAAAAAAAAAAGAAAAAGAAAAAAGAAATGAACGAATCAACATAAAGAACCACAATTGAAAATACAGCATGAGCACATTACAAAACAGAGAACTGAATTCTTGTTAGTGTTCATAAACATGTAGGTAATATGCCAAAAATGTATTGATTCTGACTCCAAAGAACTGGGACAAAGGACTGTCCAACAGCCACATCTCCAATTCAATACCCATTATTCCCACTTTGATTTACAAATATAAACAAGAAGCATAGATTTAGATGTCAATATTACGTTATATTTATGCCTTTCTTTTACTCTAGTAACTAAAATAAGGTTACAAAACCCCCACATGCAAAGAAGGCCTGTTCTATTTAGAAGTGCCTAGACTGTGCACCATTCTCCGAACTTCCCCTCTCTCCCACCATGTCTTATATGGCACACCTAGAATACATGAGATGTAATTTTCTGTATCAGTTACTCTATAGTCCAAAACTCTGATCTGTGAAGTCTTGACCCTTTATGAATCAACAATCATCCCCAATTATAGATTAATAAAGTGTTACGGTTTGTGTCAAAGCCTTCTGAGGTCTTAGGTGGGGCTTCTTCAGGGGGGACTGGATCTAAGTGTGTGATTCATGGTACAATGCTAGACCCAAGGGCACTAGGATTAAGGGCGTGAGTGCTACCTGCCCTAAGTAGTCTGATTAAGAGAAAAGGACTAGAAAAGTCCCTTGTTGCTTTTGCTACCTCATGGGCACATAAACTGTTTCTACTCTGTAACACCCCTCTGTCATGTGCCACTCTGCCTTGGAGCCAGCTGATTATTAACTGAAACCCCTACAAACTGTGAGCTAAATAAACCTTTTCTCCTTTAACTTTGGATGTCAGATATTTCATTTCAGTAAAGAGAGAAAAGTAACTAAGACATAAACCATGTCCCACAAAACTGGAACATGACCTGGCTCGCTGTACAGCACAATAAATATGTGTTGGAAAGAAGGGAGGGAATGAATGAGAAAAATAAGGGACAGAGGAAAAAGGAAGAAAGAGTGAAAGAATGGAGTATATTTATATCAATTGTGTGGACAAATCTCCACAACACACTTTTGCAAATATTGTGTAATAATGTACATGTTAAGTAATTTAATTTGATATGTAAGGTGTGATCATAAATATGTACATTTGTAGATCTTGCGCTACCTATGAAAATTTAGATGACTTCACGTCTCTGAATACTAGCATCCTGATAAATTTTCCAAGGTAAACAAATCCACCTGAAAACAGTCTTGAAGGAATCAAGGGAACAATTTATCTATGTGAAGAAGATGGACTGGTACATCACAGATACTAATCTCCCATAGCTCCACAATACTGAGAATTAAAAACTTCTCATTTCACTTGATATCCATACGTTTTCTACTTATGACCTTACATCTACACCAATTTGTATTTCAAGTCTCTGAACTCCAGTTATGGAGAGATGGAAGCAGACAATATAGGGAGTTGGATGTGTAATCAAATTCCTTTAAACTACATTACAAATGGTAAAACTGCAGCAAAAACACACCCACTCTGACCATAGGCATCTAATCATCTTTGAAGATAATGAAATTTACCTGGGGAGTTTATCTGGCCAAATAAAGCAATTTTTCCAATGACTAGGTACATGTAAAGAGTTATGTCCTTTAACAAGTAATCTGTGAAAGGAAAAATAATGTCTGATTCCTGTAACTATACTAATCTTTCAGTCCCCTAAGCCTATCTGTTTGGCAGTAGCATTCTCTTTTTCTAACTCTCTTTTTCCCAGTGAGTAAAGGAAAAGATTTTTCTTTTCAATGCCCACGGCCTAAGGGCAGAGTCAAAGATTAAACACTCTAATTATACTACATTTTCACAAAGCTTCTCTTCAGTTTCCCATACCTATTTGGTCCACCCCTATAAAAGCTTATCCTTTCTTACAAATGGTTTTGAGGAGTAGCCACTCTGTATTCATCACATTAATTGTTTAAAAGGAAGCATAGTAAAGATGGATAAAAATCTGTTGTAGCAAAACGTGTCTCAGAGGAACTCCACTGTCTACTAGCTTTTGTGAAGTTTTAACAAAAAGGAAGAGATAGGAACCAATATTAAAACTCAGTCTTAAGTATTTGAAAGAAGAGTTGTCAACGTTCTCTGGTTTGGATAAGTGTGTGCCAAAGACCCAAGTATTAAAAGCTTGGTCGCCAGCTTCAGGCAATATTTGGAAGTGATGGAATCAGAGAAAGATCACCAAGGTGGGCTCTTAAAGGGAATATTGTAACATGAGGATCTTTCTTTCTCTCTCTTTGCTTCCCTGCAGCCATGAGAGCAGCTCCTCTATCATTATCTTCATGTTTGCTGCCTCACCACAGGTCCAAAGCCCAGGGTCTCAAAGAACATTGACTGAAAGAAACCTTTGAAACCATGAGCCAAAATAAACTCTTCTTCTGTATAAGTTTATTACCTCAGGCATTTTGTCAGAATGACAGAAAACTACTGAAGACATAACATATCTGTCTCTCCTAGGGCAGCCTAACATACAGTAAATTCTCGACACTGATATGCACAGGAGAGTTCCAGTTTCATAATTTAAATGAACAGCAATAAAACAAATTTGTTAAGATAATATGATACTATGACCCTTAGCTATCACCTTCTCTTATTGCAGTCAAGTAAAACATAGTAATACAGAACACTCATTTGGAAACTAGAAGTGTTATTTTAATTTTGATTTCACTATGTGCTAGGCAGGAGATTTCATGTAAGCAACTTGATCCAAAGGCTTATGTATCTGAAAAATAATGATGCTAAGATTAACTTCCTCATAGCACTTTATAAAGATTAAATCAAATAAAACATGTAAAATATGTATATAACACTTTGTTTAACAAACATTTAAATTTCAATATGGGAAGTTTATTATAGTCATATTATTTTGTAGTGAGTGAAGTCAGTGTTTTACGAGTTGACCATTCCCAGGATGTGTCTACCACTCAGATGTCTCAGCCTGGAGAGTTTCTGTGGAGAGCGTATAACCATGGTCCACATTACCATCACCCATAGCAAGTGTCTGCCAAGCTTTTCTAAACAGTTATTGTTGTTGCTGGGGTTGTTGTTCCACATCAGAAAAATCAGCCCTCACTGGTTTATTTAGACAAAGAGGCATAGATTGATTTGTGTCCTTCCGGATTTTGCATGTGGAAGTTCTAACTTGCAAAGCATGAGAATGTAACTTGATTTAGAACTATTACCAGGGATAATCATAATTTAGTAAGAGTAGTTCCTTGCAAAAGGGAAAAGTTAGATGGACACACAGTCAGAGAGATCGGGTGCTGATGAAGGCAGAGAAGGTGATATTCAAAGTCAAGGAGGGTAAACAGTTTCCAACAAATCTCCGGAAGCTGGGACAGAAGCATGGAGCCGGTACCTCTCTTTCCCAAGAAGGAAACAACCATGTCTTCAGATTTCTAGTTCGAAGTGTGAGAAAACCCATTTCTGTTGTTTATGTCATCCAATTTATGATACTTTAACATGGTAGATCTAGATTATATGCAGTTAAGACTTCCAACTTAATTATGAAATACTTGTATTGTTCTAGAACCATTCTAATTTTTAGAAAAAATGACAAATTTTTTCTCTGATTCATGTATTTAATATTTCTAAGTTAAATTCTTAGAAGTACATGTATTAGTCAGGGTCCAAGTAAGAAACAGGCAACATTCTCAACGGAGACTTTTTTTAATGAAGGAACTATTTACAGAAGTATAGACAAGGATAGAGAATATACAAAATATGTATAGAAACCTTGGAAACACCATGTCGCTAACACTGATACTATCATTCCAGATTGAAGAAGAAAATGGAATCATTGAAGCCTGCTTGAGAGCCAAAGCCACAGTGAAAGCACTGCCAGACAAAAATTGTCATCATAAAAGGACAGGTATAGCAAGAATCACATTGAAGCAGAGGCACCATTGTATGAGAAAGTACTCTGACTTCTGAGTCTCCTGTAGCTGATTCCAAACAGAAGACAAAATTATTCCAGCAATGCATTCCATCCCAGCAGCCTTCCTGGGCTCAGAACAAGACAAGGAAGGGGAGACAATGGACCTATTGGAAAGAGAGAATAATGGGAACTGATTATAACAGTTCATTATAACAGTTCATTGTAACACTTTTGGCTACATGCAACAAATTGTCAAGCTAAAAATGGCTTAAGCAAAATGTAACTATTCTTCATTTATAAAAAAAAACTTTAAATGTCTTATTATATGAAATTTCAGAGTGGGTTCAGCTACTTAGTGATATCAGGGCACCAGTTAAACTTCCTCAGGCTTCTCCTAATTTTCTTTCATGATGAAAGACCTGTGTTTTCAAACATCACATCATTACACAAATAAGTTCAAAGTCAAACAGAAAATGATGAGAGAACTTTCTCTTTATATTTACCTCATTTTGCTGAGTATGGTAATTTTCCCTAGATGATAGCCCTTTATATCTTATAGACCAGATATCTGGGTCACATAACTACCACTGACAAAAGGAAAGAGACGTGTCATGATTTTCTTATATTAACTATTCATCACCTGGATCAGGTGACTCCATCCTACAAGAAGAGGCAGGCTGATAAGAGAGCAAATTTGAGCTGAATGAAGCAGAAGGATCTGCAAGAAAGGCAACCATTACATACCTGTATTTCCAGAGCTCATGATCAAAACACATTACTCTCCCAATACTGCCAACACCTTTCAGTTCTACTCTTTCTCTTCACACAGTTTTGATATTGAGGTTCAATGCTAAATTTTCTCATAATCTCAGAGTCTAAAAAAACCAGACCTTGTCCCACCTTTGTTGACACAATCTTAGCAATCACATATGCTTTCTCTGCTCATTTAATGAATTCATACATAGAATAACTTCAGCATATCCCTGGCATCTTAGTCATTATCACGGTGACAAAAAGACAATTTGGAAAATACTAAGTCAAGGCAGGTTTTGACAATAAAAGATAAAAGATTTAGCTCCAGAATTAATATTTCAAAAAGTCAATGTTGGTAATATTGTAAAATTGGTAAGACTATCAAAAAAGCTGATTTCAATCTCATTTCCTTCTAATTCACTGTGTAATCTGGAGTTACGAAGAAAAGTCTCATAACCTCTCTGGTCTTCTTTCTTCATCTATTATATGAAGGTATTAACTTCATAACTACCTTACAGAATAACTATGAGCAGTTTGTGATTTGGGGGACAGTGTAGACTTTAAGGTTCAAATGATAATAATCAACATTTTTTAGTGGTTTTCAATTTACAAATTGCTTTTAAAAGAAAGAAGAGGCTGTTTTTTAAAGTGTTGGTTAAAACCTTCAAAGTTTGTCATATTTTCTGATGATTTTACCCTATTCTGCTTGGTAAGTATTGATATATTAATAATGCATGCTTTGATTTCCACAAAGTAGCCTAGATTTGGCAGGTTTCTTTTCATATAATGAGCCAATCCCTTATTCTAGCTGGTTTCCAGCTTGGGCAGGGGAAGATCACAGTGTACACTGAAAGAACAAGAGAGATTCCTGTCTGTAGAAAACTTGATAATCATAGTTACTATCATTTCCTCACAGGTCTCTCAAACCTGACAAATGCACAGTAGCCAAATTTAAATCTTCAATTTCATGAAAATGTCACCTTAACATTTTCATGTTGGAGGAAAGCTAACCTTAGAAAGCTTAAATAATTGACTTATATAGGTACGTTTTGTATTTTAAAAGCTTACTTGAGTTCAAAATGTTCTCAATTACATGTTCTTAAAGTATCCTGAGTAAATACACCTCCATTTCTACAGAATTTCTAATACTTTTAAGCCATTAAGTTACCAGACTCCTAAAATGGTGCAAGAAAAATATATTCGTTCTTTTTAGAACTGTTCCTAAGATGATCAAACATAACTTAATCTCCCTCCTAAAATGACAATTGATTTCTTGTTTTCACATGAAAACTGCTAAGTTTAAAGAAGCAAGTAAGTTGTTATATTTTCTTATAAAAAATCTACTTTGAAATAAAGATGAAGATAGCTTTAACATCATGTAGTGTTTATATTAGGCAGCTGAGACCCCCATCATTTGTTCATAATAAGCCAAGAAATACATGTACCGCAATATGGAATATGTGATACAGTTTTATGAGAGCAGAAAATCTGTTTATTACTTGTGTTTGTGAGACTTTGCAAATAAGCATTAAACAATATATCCTATGTAACTGTGAAATGATAAACAATTTAAAAATACTAAAACGTGTGCATTATTTTATTAATGCATTTGAACACATTCAAAAGACTACACTGTATTCAACATTAACTAAAACAAGTTTGCTTGATACATGAATAGTTAGAATTTGTGCTTCATGGGTATTTCCCAAAGTAACCTTCATAAAACCTCTACCATCATTAAGGCTATTTATAAAATAAGAGTGAGCTTGTTATGTGAGCAATGATCTGGCTCCTTTGGAAAGAAAGTCAGACATGCTAGGACCAAGTACCTTGGATGGAAGCTGGAAGTCAAGCTATGAAATTTTCTCCATCCAAGTACTAACTAGTCCCAACCCTGCTTAGCTTCCAAGATCAGACAAGATTGGGCGCATTCAGGGTAAAGGTACAAATTCCCAATGATGAATGTCATCATATTGTATACCAAAAATGTACCAATAAACAATGAATTTAAAAAATTTTCCAGTTCTATTACTTCACTGGCCATTACTGCTACTGGAAAATGTAAACCAATAAAATTAGAACTTATTTTCTTGACTCTCACTGTAGAACCATTTTTACATTCTCACTAGTAATTATTCTGTCCCCATTTGGAATTGCCTATGTCATAATGAATCTCTTTTCTCTTTTATCTGCAAAGTGAGTGAGAGTATCATCTCAGGGATGCAAAAGCTTCTTTTCTGACAGTTGTAGAATCAGAATCGTTTTATTGTGTTTTACCATCAAAGAATTTGACAATCTAAAAGTTAAAACATGGATAAAACAATTGTATGCATGTGGTAGGCTTATTCTCTTCTTGACCCAGGAAATGTGTGTCGCCACATAGTAAAAATTTATGGAGAGTAGAATTTGAGTAATTTAACCTGCTGTTTCTGCAATTAGATTGTTCTTCAAAGAAAGATGCTATTTAACACACAATTCACAAAAATGATGCTACTAGAGTTTGCCTCCGCAAAAGAAAGGAGTTATTCATTCTCCGTTTATCTTAGTGATTAACTCACTTATTCAAATTATTGGCAGAAAGCACTCTGAGCACCTCAAAAAGGTACATTCAATCAGTTTTACCTAAAGAATATTGAAGGTTGATTTCCAAAGCAAATAGAAAATCTGGGCATTGTATTGAAGGACAAGGGTAATAAAGAAGGAGAATCAGACCATTGGTCCCTACCCCACCAAGCACATTCATCCAGCCCTCCTCAATTGGAAAGCATAGCAGCAAAAGTAAGGATGGCTTCAATGTACTCAGAAGGTGACTTACATGAATTCTTCATATCTCTGGTTCTTCCTCCTCTCACTTTCCACAGTCTTCCCTTTTTAAGCATCATCTTGTGTCCCTTCCCTAGAAAAATGTACATCTCTGTGTTTGGTGTTTGTACTTTATAAAGTCTTACAATTTTTTTAGACTCATCACTTGTCCTTGGTTGTTTTCCTCCTGCAAGCACCTTTCAGAATTGCCAAGAAGTATGAGTCTTGTTCTAATGAGTATTTGTGCATCCTCATTCGGCTGAAGTGAACTGGTTGATCCAGCTCCTCTGGGAGTAGAGAAATCAGTAGAGGGGCAAGGAGTATAGCTCTTGGCTATACTGTTCCTCCCATGAATTCTTCACTTGATCTTAGCCAAAAGGCCGAGAAGTGATGCTCCCATGAATTCTTGATAATAAATTCATCTCCCCACTAAAAGAATTAATTTCTTCCAAAGATCTTTTTATGAATCCAGTTATCCAAGCTGGTTTTTAATTGCTGTTTAATGTAATACAAGTACATATTAATAAACATTAAAAAAACACTCTTCTTACTTCTATGAAAAAATAAAAAAATATTTCATAATAAAATAATTAAAGAATGACAATAGTTAATACACTGGGTATCATGATTTTCAAAGAATGTTCAAACTGATTTTATTCCATGTAAACCAGTATATTTTCAAAAGTATCCCTGACAACATTTATATAATCCCTGGCTTGGTCAACATTGCATCTTTCCTTCTTTCACCTCATTCACTAGCTCCTCTTGATTTTACTTAACAAATATCTTTTTTCTCTGTTGTTTTTCACACACCTATATCTTCCCTATAGCTGTAGGAATTCCTCTTAACCTGTCATCCAGTGTTTGCCAAGCTGCAAGATTAAGGGCACAGTCTTCCAAACTTCTGAGCCTACCCAGAGCTTTTGACCACACTGCAAGAAGCTACATAAAGGAAGAGAAAATTCAACACAAGACCAGCCTCATTTCTGACACCAACTGCAAGTTTGATGAGTTTAATAGTCAAGTTACTCTAGAGAAACAGTGCCACCAGAATGTTACATGCACACACATGGACACACACACATACTTGGACATGGGAGAGAAAGGGAGAGGCAGAGAAAGAGAGAGAGGCAGAGAGACAGGGGCAGAGAGGCAGAGACAGAGAGACAGAGACACAGACAGAAACAGAAACAAAAAAGAGACTTCAATAAATTGGCTTGTACAATTGTGGAGGCTTGGCAAATCTAAAATCTGCAAGGTAGTCCAACAGATTAATGACCCAGGGAAGAGTTTCAGTTCAAGGCTACCAGCAGTTTTCTGAAGTATTCCTTCTTATTCAAAGGAGATCACTTGTTGTTCTATCGGGGCTTCGACAGATTGGGTAAATCCAACCCACACTATAATAATGTATTCAAAATCCAACACTTTAAATGTTAATATCATCAAAAAGATACCCTCACAGAAACATCCAAAATAGTGTTGCACCAATTATCTTGGCTCCATGACCCCAAGTAGACACACAAAATTAACCATCATAGGAGTTTCACAATACTGCCTTCATTTACTGTAAAATCTCACAGAACTCATGGAAATCTATTATACCCACTGTTGCATTTATTGTAAGGAAAGGATGCAGGATAACAGCCAAAGAAAACAATGCATCAGGTGGAAGAGTTTCAGAGTCCCTTCAGAAAGTGTTACCTTCTTGGTATTGATATGTAACCGTAGAAATGGAGTATGACCCTTCAGGGGGCTCAGCTGAGCTTTGGGGTCCAGAGTTTTATTGAAGCTTCATTATGTAGGCATGATTGAGTGATAAACTGCCCAGACAGTTGAACTCAATCTCTGCCCCTTACTCTCCCTCACCCTGATATCACATGGCCTAAGACTATCACCATAGGTCACATAATCAGTATAAACTATCGGATAAAACCCCAGGGTCCCACTGTATAAAACAAAGATGATTCTATCATTCAGAAAGTGTTAGAAGTTGGGAACAAAGGCCAAATCTCTTTTTGAAGGAAGGCCAAGTCCTTAGTACACACTTTTTTATCTTTTTACAAGCTCAGTCTAAATCCTTTATTGCAGGACCTTTAAGGGGCTGATTCCTCAGCATAAATTACTCTTCCCGCTCCTCTTTGCCCAATTAAGTAATAATTAATATCTCTCATTTCTTAGCACTCATACTTTTGATTATATAATTAAAGTTTTCTTTTCCGCAAGACCCTCAACTGTATCAGGGAGAAATTCTGTTTATTTTTTTCTCCATAGTATATCTAACTACTTAGCATAGTATTTAGCACATAATAAATGTGAATAAAAACATGCCTACTCTTATAGTGAATGGTTTTGTGTTCAGAATGATCACCCTAGGCTCAAGAATTTGCTTTGGTGAATAGATTTATTCTCTTATCACATTATCAGAACATATTTGTGGAGCACTTGAGGTAAAACTTTTATTAATTCAAATTTGTGATATGTGAAACCCTGCCAATGTGAGGAAAACATTTGTAACAGTAAGCTTAATTGTCAATTTGATTGTCTTTGGAGCCATCTAGATGATTATTAGAACACAGTTCTAGGCGTGTCTCCATAGATCATGGAGACATGACCTTGGAAACTGTATCTGGTGCCTAGTCCTGTCCTCTCTGGCACTGTTCCCCATGCTCTGCTTCCTGACTGTGATGAATTGAGCAGCTCTGCTACAATATGCCCTTCAACTATGAAGTTTCTGCCAGTTGACAGTAGACTGAACCATCTGAAAATGTGAACCACATAAAATTCTCTTCCTTGAAGTTGTGATGTCAGGTATTTGGTCCCAGAAAAGGGAAAACTCACTATGATGACATTAAGAACCACTGTGCTATGCAAATAAAAATTATAAAGAAATGGGATCTATTAAATATGAGATTGATATCAATCTTTCCCACTTCAGGTAATAGTAAATATAAACTGCCTGAGAAATTTTATTCAAATACCTAGAACTAAACAAATATTATTATCTTTAACTCTGATTTGAAATAGTTTCTGTTCAGGACCACAGCACTAGTGCTTGAGGCACACATCAACAACAAAACTGCCAAAAGGAATCTGCACAAGTCCAGGGTAATGAGTCTTGTTGATCACAATGTCCTCTCATTATTTGTTTGCATACACCCTAGTGTGCCATCTCACAACACATATGCAGAGGGAGAAACCAGAGCCTGGTTGTGTGTTTCCTTCTTTCTTTCCAACACAGATGTTTGGTGGCACTCAGGAGACAAAAATAGCACAAATACTGAGCCACATTTATGTTTGTGTTTATCTTCAAATATTTCAAGCTGGTTTGAAGCCATGAATTTTCTACCCATAATTACAATTATACCTCTGGGTGATATTGTGGATGGCTTGCTATGCTTTTAACAAGGTAAAAAATTTTGTTTCTGGGAATTAGTGGATGAATGTAATCATTCTAGAAGCAACAGTATGTATCATAAAGAATCCAAATCAATATTGTTGTGGTAAAAGTTGATGTGTCAGTTGTTCTTTTCTAAATTAAAATGAAAAAAATCAGAATTGGAATAAACAGGTAATATTTTCATAAAGGCTGAAATTTGTAAATGCACACATTCTTTTCAAAGATAATAGAAAATTGAGAATTTGAGAAACTATATTGTGAATTCATTCATGAGCAGAAAATAAGTTAAATTGTCCAGCCTCACCATACCCTGAAATACAAATTCACGAACTCCCTAGATGTCTTAAGAGTGCCTCATGCTTGAAATTCCTTGAATTCCCAGAACTGACTTGGAATTATATTCGAAGAATTGAAATGTTGGACCTCTTGGATTTTTCTTGTTTTCCCTGCTTACAAGGTAAAAATATACTTGAAATCCCTTACAAGGAGGAAAAGACACTGAAACAATAAGGCAATAAAAATAATAAAATTTAAGTATGGAGACACTTTGGGGCTAAACTGAGTTAAAGTAGTTACATTTCCAGAATGGCTAAAACTTACCCTTTTACACTTGATCTTAGACAAAATGCCAGGAAGCTTTGAAACTTACTCTTTTTTTCAGTGAATGACACTAACTGTACTACAGGACTATTGTGTGCCAGGCACTGACCAGATGCTGAAAGATATCTTATTTTCTTATTTTTGTGGAAGAAAACACAAAGTATCAGAAATGTTGTCTTCCAGGAATGTAAATTTTGTAATAAATGACAACTAAAATACCAAAAAGATTTATTCTAGCCTGTTTTCATAGAAATCTGCACAAATTATAACCTCTTGAAATGCCCTGTCCTTGTAAAGCAGAGTATCAGCACTGATATGCATACAACATGTCCACAATACTTATTGTATCAATGAAGAAAAAGAAGGAATGGCAGAAAAAATACAGGAAGAAAGGATTAAAGCTTTTGCTAAGAACTCAGATTTCTCTTTAAAATCAGAAACTCGATCATGCCTTTTCCTTGTAACTTTTTATGTCTGGCTTGGAAAATTTAAGTGAAACTTATAGAACTTTATTCAAGTAAAAAAATAAAACAGAATATGGATGAACATATGTTGTGAGCATATGTTGTGAACTTTTGTCACATTGTTTAGGCAGTACATTGCCTTTTTCTTTTGGTAACTTCTTGATTTGGAATTATATTAGAATTAAAATTGTTGGACATGTTTTGTTTTGCTAGGCTTCCAAAGACTTTTTGAAGTGTATATGTGAATTTTAAGAATCAAAGTCTCTCCTGTATTTCCCTTGGAAAAAGTGAAATCATCCAAAAGAGGAAAACATATAGATTTAGGGGCGCCAGGGATTTAGCTAAGTGGCACTGTGCCTGCCTTGCAAGCCAAAGGTCCTGAGTTCAATCCCCGGTAACAGAAAAAAAAAAAAAGAAAACATATAGATTTATAACAGAATATAAATGTAATTTTATAGTTTTTCTTATGGATAAATCTGTATTACATTGTAGAAATGGATCTCTCTCTCTCTCCCTCCTCCCTTATTTTTCTTCATAAAGCAGTCTATAATATAAAATTAGAGAGATCACAATTTCTGATCATTAAAATGATTCCACTAGACCTTATGTGTGATGGTTCACTTCCTCAGTCCTTTCTCTCTCCCATTAAAACTTTCTCACTCCTTGTTCACCAGGATTTTTCCAGCTGATTCACACTTCAGCTTTTACTAAGTTGTAAATTAATGCTACCATTTATAGCTTAAATTAATGCTCAGATGTTTTAACTTTTGCCTTTTCATTTAGTTCACAAATGTCCTAACCCAAAGAAGTAGCTAATGAAATATTCCCGAGACAATGCTAAAAGAAAATGTCTGAAAATAGAAGAATAGATCAGAATAGAACTGAGTTAGATGAACTCAATTGGATCAGAAAAGATCCCTTCCCATAAAAGAAGCGTTATTGTTAGAGAATGACATCTTTCAAACCTTCTGAGGCTGGGGAACTTGATCTTTTGATAACTTCAGTCTTCATGCCTTCCCAGTTAAGTTTTAAGATGTTTTTCTTTTCCATATCTAGAGCCTTCTATGAATCACTTTAAAGATCAAAGAAAAGGAAAACTGTCAGTAATCTGTCAAATACACTAGAAACTATAGAAAGTCTCAAGATGTGCATCAGTCTAAAGATTTCAGAAAATTACTTCTCCAAAGTAACCACTTACAAGTGAACACTTGCCTTCCTCAATCATCAAGAATCATCTTTATTGAGTCAGTTGAAGGAGCTCTTCATTTTTTACTTTTTCTTGATCAGAATTTCATTAAGCTGTTCTTTAATGTTTCATGACTTTGTTTGCTCTGGATTTACATTACTCAGCCATATCCCTTAAGCTTAATTAAGTTTGTCTGTTCATGCTTTGAGTACTTTTCTCTGTTCTGCAGCAAAATGGGTAAAAATCAAGGGACACTCATTCATCCATGAAGCTGTCAGTCTATCATAACTTGAATATTGATTTGGGGGAAGTTGTGACATTCCCTAGGTGAGTATGTCAAGTTTGTTGACAGAGAGCTCTCTCCTTAATTGAGTATGATGTTTGTATGGAAAGTGATGAAGGATGTCAGTGTTGTGTAAGTTTTCTCTCCCACCATGTGTGCAGTAGAGAGTAATAATATTCCATCATGTGCTGACCAAATTCCATGTGCCTTGTCTTACTACTTCAGTATTTTTTCTCTTAAAGACCTGGGAGCAATACAGTTATTCATCCAAGAGACAATTATGCATTAAAATAACTTGAAGCATGAAATATCAGATGGGGATAGCCATAAATGATTTGCCACATGAGTAATAATTTTAATTTGGTAGCTAAATTTCCAGTGTAGTTTTACTCATCTGTAATATGGGAATAATGATCATCCTTCCTGTCATTAACTACTTCTCCACAGTGTTGTAAAGATTAATTTATGTTCTTAAATGGCTTTTCAAATGAAAAGTGCAGTGTAAATGTTAGTTTCTAAAGCATAGCCTTTTCTGGCCAGAGCTGGTTTAGTCTCTGATTAACATTTTAAATGCTGTATGAGAAATTAAATTTTCTTGGACAATAGCAGAGCAATATTTTTAGTCAGTGTAAAGTGGTAGTGAAATGCAGTTCTCAATGCTTTAACAAAAATAAAACAAAAAGTTTATCCAGTTCAATTTAACACATATATTGCTTAAACCATAACTTTGTCATTTATGAGTTTATGATGAAAAAAATAACTGGCTTTCAGCCTAACAAATTGCCTTGCATTGCATCAATAAGTTATAGAAATTAGCCTGAAGCCATCTCTGATAATGTATGCAAAAATATTCCAAGATAACATTTTGTAGTCTGATTCCTCAAGTTTTCATTTTGTTTAGATATATATTTAAATGATTGGTCACTAAGGTCTTTGGCTATTTCATATTAGGCAAAATTATAGTACACAGATTCATATAAATATGAATAAAAACAGGAGAAGTAATTTCACTGTGTGTTGGAAACTCTGATTAAGCATTAAAATTGCTGTGCTTCTAAGTAACAAACCAGCTGTTAAAAATCTGCCTGCTTCTTGAGTGAGGGAAATTCAGTGAAGTTTTCTGCCCTCTTTGGGAGTTTCGCTCCTGTAAAAATATGTTCTTCTGACTTTTCTCCTACCTATATGTCCAATCACTCCTTATTTTTCTAGATTCTGCTGCAGCTGAATGAATTTTAAGTCTTATATCTTGGCATTTGAAGCACATCACCCACAATACCCCAGATCTCACTCAATATTTCCACTTGACTCATACACTTCTTGAACTCAGAAACAAAATGAGGGAATTTAAGCTCTTTCTCCTCCCTCCAAGATCTGTTTTTTCTCTCTCTTGTTGTGTGTGAATGGCAACACCACCCAGCTTGTTGTCACTTCAATGTCTTACCAACAACTTACCAAGATGTTTTTGAGACTTTAATACCATTAATTTCTGGAACAAATTATATTGAGTGTCCACTGTAAACAAAGCACTACGGGAAGTAATGAGCAAACAAAAATGACTCCTGTTCTAAGTTAACTCACAGTCTAGTGTGAGAAAAATATTTTAGTGAAATAAACAAGGTAATACCTAGTCTTGAGAAGGATGTTGGTGGAATTCTGTAGCAACACTGAAGACCATGTCACCTGGAAATCCTTTCCTGCAGAAGTGACGAATGAGTTTATATCTGAAGATTGAACTGCTTCCAAGATTTAGCTTTTACAAACTGCTGCTATGAACACGTCTGTGCAAATATCACTGCAGTATGATGCTTTTAATTCTTTCAGGAAGATACCAAAAAGGGGGATAGCTGGGTCAAATAAATCTTAGAAGCAACCCAAAAGCCTATCAACTGATAAATGGACAGAGAAGATGTAATGTTTTTATGCAATGGAGTACTACTTAGCCAGAAAGGGTAAACTTGAGACATTTATAGCTAAATGGATACACCCAGAGACCATACTCTTAAGTGAAAAAAATCGGACACAAGTGGGTAAATATCACATTGTTTCTCTGGTGTGAGAAACTGAAAGTGTAAAAAAGGACTAAAATGTATAGTAGATATTGTGAAATAGTAAGAGAAAGTTCAAATGGGAAGGGGCACTAGGGAAGGGGGAGGGGAAAGGAAGAAAGGGAAAAAACAAGAAAAGAAAGATAACATAGAAACAAAGTTTTGTATATAAGCAGGGGAAGAAGAGTTGAGGGGAGAGGAATGGGAAAAATAAGAATTAAGATATATTATACAGAGGTACAAATTTCCTATGATGAATGTGATCATTATGTGTATCTAAATTGCACCATTAAACTTAATTAAAAATAAAAAAAATCAGAAGATTGAGAAAAGGGTACAAAGAGAGAAAAAATGGTGAAAGGGGGAAAAGGTTGAATAGGGAGTGTATTTGAGGCAGAAGACAGAGCATATTCTCTTCTCCACATCTAATCAGACCCTAAATCACAAAGCCAGCGCTCTCTT
Source organism: Heterocephalus glaber (assembly GCF_000247695.1). The sequence continues at coordinate 4,437,838 of NW_004624840.1, forward strand.
AGGTATCGCCTGTGCAAACCCACCATGCGTTTTCAAGTTCTGCCGCCATCTCTCGTTCCTTTTCTGCTTCCATTATTTCACCACCATTACAGCAAACCGCATGCAATTACCTGCTATCAATTTCTCTCTATTCCCCCTTTCAAAACTCCTACAATTTCTCTCAAAATACAGTGAAGTCCTCACAGACTCTTGACTTCTTTTCCCTCTTTTCTTCCCTCTGCAAATTTTATTATTTTCTTCCCTAAATTATCTTGGTGTTTATAATAGAAATTATGAAAACCTCTCTATCTTCAGTCTTCTCCAATTTTGCTTGTTGGTTTTTATTGCCACAGATGCATAGTTTTTCTCAGGAAATAATAGATTAAAAGGAAAGAGAACAAGAAATTTCAAATACTTTTCATTTATTTTTCACTTCTGTAAGTGAAGAGAATATAACTATTTGGCGGATATACTTCTTACTGTAGCTAATATTTAGGCTCATGTTTGTTCTTATCTATTACAAAACTGGTGAGAAGTTAATTCTAATTTAGAATGTTTATCAGTTTTATAACAAATCAGGAAAAGATGTTTTATGGTAAATATTTTGACCTTCATTTGAACACTGAACATTTGAACATTGGTATGGTCCTAAAGAAAATCCAAACATCATGAATTAACTTTTGCAAAGGACACTGATAAGAGTTTTGCATTTTTAAAAATATAATTCCTACCTCAACCTATATTCTCAATCTACTATGTTAATATTGACTCCAATTTTTTAAAAGTCATTGTATATTATTTCTTTGGTCTGAAATGATGTGTTAAAAATCAGAAGCAACCCTTTTTTGCCCTAAACCTTTCAAATATTCTAAAATCACAGACTCAGCAAAAGCCTGAAATTCAGACAGAAACATGAAAACATTAACAAAAAGTATAACTATTACAGTCCAAATCATTCATACAGGCTCACTTTGTTTTCCAATAATCTAGTGAGATAACTTTTGGTATTTCCATGTTATAGGAGAAAATTAAAATTCAGGGAAGCTAAGATAACTTTCTAGAATATATATTATCAGTTAAAGAATTAGGACTAGGATTGACTTGTACTGTAATTCTGAGTTCACTTAGGATTACTAAACTCTGACTTTTCAAGTCATACTGATTAGCAGCCAGTCAATCAATTGAGCTTGACTACTTCTTTTTCCTTGAAAATATCCCACATTCTGACTCTACACCATATATTTCTAGTTGACATCTCTAGTAATGCAATTCCAATATTTTTTTTAATACCATGAGGTTATCCAATCCATTTCACTCTCTCCAATTACCCATAATATTCCCAATTTCAATCAGGATGGCAGGTCAACGTGCTACAGCTCCCAGCACAGAGGGGTCTTCCAGGCCAATGTGCTGCAGCTCCCAGTGCAGAGTAGGAGGCTTCCAGGCCAACCTACCACCGCTCCCACCTAAAAGAAGGTGAGTCGCATGGGTGCCAGCAGCACGCCCCCCCCCAAGCCCGTCAAAAAGAGAAGACAGATAAACAAGCCTCAGAACCAGACTTCTAGATCACCTTCAGCAACCCCAAAGGGAAACGAGATGGAACACTCTGATACTCAACCATCTGGATTCCCTGAACTGGCAACAAAAGAGGATCTGGAAAAAATGAAATCAGAAATAATTTCTCACATAACAGCAGAGATTGTGCCCATAGTGCAAGACGTGATTAAGAAATCTAGAGAAGACACAGCTTAAAAAAAAATGGAGGAGATGAGAAACACGATGGAATCCCAACATAGGAAACAAATGGTATCCATAAAACAGATGCAAACTGATTTCCAGGGGATTAAAAACTCCATTGAAAGTCTACACAGCAGAATGAGCCAATGTGAGGACGGAACTTCAGATATAGAAGATAAGATTGCAATTAGTGAGCAGGAAAAGAAAAATTGCTTTAAAATTGTAAGGGACCATGAGAAATCAATCCAGCAGCTGCTAAACAATGCAAAGAAGAGTAAAATAAGACTGACCACAGTCAATGAAGAAACAGGAGAGAGTGGAGATGGCATAAAAAAAACCTTTCACAAAAATGATGGCAGAAAACTTCCCAAGCAAGGGGAAAGAACTTGATATACAGATAAGTAAGGCATATAGGACTCCAACTAGCCTTGATTAAAAAAAAATGGACACACAGGCATATAGCAGTTAGAGAAAAGAAACAAATCACATACAAAGGAAAGCATATCAGAATCACAGCAGACTTCTCAATGAAAACCCTCAAGGAAAGAAGAGCTGTTTTCCTTTAGGGATAGGAATATAGCCTCCAACCTAGATTGATATTCCCTGCAAAACTGTCTTTCAAAATTGATGGTGAAATAAGATACTTTCATGACAAAGAGCACCTTAGGAAATTCATGAATACCAAACCAAAAAATTTTAGACAAAATCCTAGGAAAAGACAATGAAGATCACAACCCCAGGAAGCCTAGCAAAATGAATCCACCAGGCAGGACAAGAAATTAAAAGCAAAGGGGGAGAATTCAAGAAAAAGAAAAAGCCATGACAAAGATAAGTCAATAAGTATCAGTTACAATCATCAATGTTAATGGTCTCAATTCACCAATCAAAAAAAATAGACTGGAAGAATGGGTCAAGAGGCAAGATCCAACAATATGTTGCATACAAGAAACACACTTAATTCAAAAAGAAACTCATAGACTGAAAGTAAAAGGGTGGAAAACAATACTCCATGAGACAGGAACCTGAAAAAAAAGCAGGAGTAGCGATCCTCTTTGCAGATCAAGTGAATTTCAAAGCAACATTGATTAAGAGAGACAAAGAAGGACACTGCATCCTTGTAAAGGGAACAGTCAAAAAGGAAGAGATGACAATCATAAATATCTATGCACCAAACACTAGTGGGCCCTAATATATAAAACAAATACTAATGGACATGAAAAATCAAAGAAGCACTAATACAGTAGTAGTGGGGGATGTCATTTCCCCACTGTCATAAATAAATAGATCAACTAGACAAAGAGTAAGAAATGAAATACTAGAATTCAATCAAACTCTTGAAGAAATGAACTGAACAGATGTTTACAGAGTGCTCCACCCCACAAAATCAGAATACACATTCTTTTCAGCTGCAAGCAGGTCATTCTCCAAAATAGACCCTATACTCATTCATAGAACATGTTTAAGTAAGTGTAAAGGAATTGAAGTTATCCTCTGTATATTATCAGACCACAGTGCGATGCAATTGGAGATCAATAACAAAAGGAACTGCACAGCCATAAAAAATGAGAAATTAGAGACATTTATAGCTAA